>APFE030843431.1:76282-86286 GCA_000404065.3 Pinus taeda | reverse complement strand
GGTAAAGGACTGCACCAGTGCAAGATCATTGTAAAAGTAGTTTCTAATTTGAAAGAAGATAGAGACATATTGCAGCAGGTGGTTTTCACCCACATTGGGTTTCCACCTTATATCTGGTGTTCTTTGATGTGACTGTTTGATTTTCTTGTTCATGCTCATTATTTATGGTATTGGTATGCAAAAATAATTCAAGGTATAAATAAGAAAGATTTGGTAAAAGAATTAGATAATACTGATTCACTCCCCCCCTCTCAGTATTATTGTCATCACTACAACATCAATGAATTCCACCTTTATACTTGATTCATTTAGTTAAGTTGAAAAGAGAGAGATAATGGAACACATAATCACATGATAACTTGAACCATAGAAGGAAAAACAATACTAAATCACCTTGCCACAAGAATCCCACAAAATGTTGCAAACCCTGGTCTATTTCCTTGCCACACTGCAGAGATGAATGTACAATAATGCTCAAAGCATTCACACGAGTCCAACCTTTACAAATGACTGAAAAAGTACTAGATATAGGAAAAAAACAACTCATGCTAGGCTTTAGGGGTCGAATTCATGAGTTTATGAGCTATTTCAACAAAATCTAAACTAAGAACTGAAAAGTAGGCAGTGGAACATCTTGCCTCTAAAACCTAGGAAACTGATTCATTCAGTTTCAAAACCACATATACATGATGTATCTGCCTCCATGAGTGAATTTTCAAAATTTTTACATCAAATTCCATCAATTTACATCATGAGTTTGACAATGAGAGAGAAAAAAGTCAAACTAGGCGAAAAACAGAGTTTTTTGGGCAAAAATAGCAATTTTCCATCCCGTGCGTTGTGCCACTTTCCCTGCGCATAACACCTTTTTGCAGCTAATTTTGGAGGCCTTCCCGTGCACCACATTTTCTCCAAGTGGGATTTTTGGAAAGTTCTATCTGTCTATTTTCCATAACAGGTGTAATTTCTAAATTTGGCATCAATTTGCCCCTCCAAAAGTGAGTTCTCCCAACACTGCTTCCTGTGTGGCCAAAAAGGGGCAGAGAGGGCATTTTTGAGGTGTTTTTGACCCTTTTGGAAGCTCAAAAATTGACAAAACTTTCTAGTAATTTCTGGGCATTCATAATTTTTCATTAGGAATCCAAAAATGTAGAGTTTTCCTCCAGAGGAGGTCCCTAGCAAAAGTGAGCACCAGGTGGCGCTACGCACCAGGCAGAAGAACCTGTTTTTTCCTTCAAAAATTCAAATTGACAAAAGTGTGTCAAATTTCTTGAAATTTGGGTTGAGTGACCTGCATCAAGTACGATGTTGGGCTAAGGAAGCCTCAGCCAAGATTTTGAACTTATCTTTCTCTTTCTTCCTCCTCAAAGTTTTCCTCATCTTAGCCTTCAAGGTCCTTATTCTCACTTTGCAAATCTTGTTTCTTGCCAAATAGTGATAGGCCATGTGCCTCAACATATTTTTCTCTTTGTTGGCCTTCTCCGGCAGCTTCTACAAGTGCATGTTTTCCCTCTCTAGCCAAGATTCACGATCATCTTCAATCTCTTGCTCTAGTGGTGTCAATTTGATTTTCCTCCTCTTGGTTGCTTGCCAGTTTTCTCTTATGTTTTGCAGCTCCATGATTGCTTGTTGGTCCTCTAACTGCTTGTTCCTTTTCTCAAGGTAGTTTATAATCCACTTAGCTCTTTCCAGGTTAAGAGATAGGTCATGAATGTCAACTTCTTGTTCTTTGATGATCTCCTTGAGCTTTGAGCTTTGGGAGCCCAAATCAAACTCATCATCCTGAATGAGAATGAAATCTCTCTCTTGACCTTCAGAAAGTCGTTCATCATGCACTAGTTGTTTAGATTTTTTCTGTACCTTCTTTTCTATTGAAGGAAATGAGACCCCTTCCACCTCGGGTGGAGATAGTACTCATTTGGCTGCTGCAAATAATCTCCTTGTGCCCTTTTGGTAAGTGACAAATACTGGCACACTGGTTGTTTGAGTCTCATGCACTTCTTGCTGATGTGAAGGCCCTCCTGCCTCATGAAAAACTGATGGGGTCACTTGAGGACTTTTGAAAACCTCATGTGAAATGAAATCATCCCATGAAACATTTAACAAGCTTAGCTGATGCAAAACCACAATCTTGATCAATGCAAAGTGATAGATGCTATTGTACTATTGATGAGGAGGTTTCCTTTGCACCAATGTGGTCATTTTCTCAATATTCCAACACATGAAATAGGGGATGTTCATCATCCTCACTCTAGTGAAATGCATCAATAGTCTAATATGATAGGTGTACAAGCGAGAAAATCTGCCTTCACAGCTGAAGTATTTGATTATGAGTTTCATAAGTGGAGCATGTATGTCCTGTAGGTATTTGAAATGGAAGCCCTACTGATTTGATTCTGATAGCCAACCTTGATACAAGGCTCATAATGTTCTTTGTCCACCAGCTGTCCCTTGTTCCACTATTCACCCACATTCGGAACACCTGTTGCTTCAACTATATTTTCAGGTGTCAAAGTGAAGGTAACACCTGCCAAATTGACTTGGCCATTGTGAAGATGGAGGACAAATAATCTAGCAAGCTCATGGTGGTATTTGACTCTTTCCACCATCTCACAAAACTAGTAGCAAGACTAATGTTTGAAACAAGCTACTGCAAGAGGGAAATCCAATAGCTCTGTAAGTGTATTGGGCCCCTCCCGGATGTGTTTTCCTCCCTTGTGAGGTTTTCTTAGTGCATGAATTTCTTAGGAGGAATCACTCACTATTTCCTCATCCCTTTCATAAGGTGAATCTATTTCCATGTTTGCCACTGTATGGTGTTTCAATGATGAGTATGAAGAGATTTTAAATGAAGAATAGTTGTTTGTTGTTTATGAATAGGTCTGATGAGTAGCACTGTGAATGAAGGGTTGTAACACTGGTTGTAGGGTTTTTTGGGAGTGACAGGGTTTTGGGAATGCCAACTAGGGTTTGGGAATAATGGGAATTTGTTAGGTATTAGGGTTTTGGGGATGAGGGGGGCAGGATGAATGTGAATGAGAGAGGGGAAGGGAAATGAAATTTGGGAAGTGTAGTGGAGGGAAATGAAAATGATGCAGGGGAGCAAACAACAACAATGACAACCTTTGAAACCCTAGACAATTTTTTCAGTGTAACTGTGCAACAAACTAGGGTTTTAATTTTCACCTATTAACACACCATCAAAGATGAGTAAAACCCTTGTAATGGAAAAGTGGAATGTTTCACTTACTTGTGAAATGAGGTTTGCAAGATTTGGCAGCCAGATGAGGTCGATTGAACAAAATTCGGGCTTGGAGGGCAGGTGCGCCGCACCCACTAACAGGTGCGTCGTGCCACCCAGGTGCGCCATGCCTGTGTAATTTCCAATGTGTCTCCTGTGCTTTGTGCACCGCGCCGACCAGGTGTGCTGTGGCTCAACCCAGGTGCACCGCGCCTAGTAGGCTTTCACAATTTTTGTTGCGATTTCTCCTTTTGCTCCTCAAATCGCGACTTGGCTTGTTCACTCTCTCTTTGGCACACAATTGAAGTTTATAACACAAGGGAAACTTTATATACAAGTGACTTTGATTTCTCATTTACAAAAACCCACTTTCTAATGTTTTTCCTTTCACTTTATCATTTAAACTCTGTTTTGCAGTTGGACTTTCTTTTTGACTTTGATGGACTAATGCTTTGAATTTTTTGTCTCTTTTGCAGGAGCTGGAGTGCAGGAGCTTGGCAAGGTGACCAGGGCTACATTTCCAGACTTATTACATATAGGAAGAATAAAATTACATGAAATTTATATACATAGAAGAAAAAACTATGTTTTTCCTCAAAACAGGGTTTTGAGGAAAAATCAATCACTGAGCATGTGATTATTGAATTTTTTTATGTTGAGACCTTATTTGACCTCCTCATGTGCCTGCTGACCATTATTGAGCTTTTACAAGACTTTGATGACAAACCCTAGACCTAATGAGACCTTAAAACCCTAAAAATGGTTTTTGCAAGTGTAAAGACAAAAATGACTGTAAATGACCTAAATTTGTGAAAATAGGCCAGTAGGTAAAGATCATGAGGAAAATTGATAATAAGCCACTGCCATCAGATGATCCATGATCCTAATGGAATGCAGCTAATCGAATGAGACACCTAAAATGCAATGTAACAAGAGAATTTTGCCCATTGATGGAGGGATGAAGATACCGACACTAACATCTTGATTGGCGTGCTAAGAGAAGTGAGGGCAGTTGTTGCCTCTCTCTTAGTGGCTTTTGAAGACACCCTAGGTGACTCCTCCTTGTTTTCTGTCCCCTATTTTCCATTGCCTTCTTCCTCTATGTCCTTCTTGTCTTCTTCTTCTTGTAGATCTTCATCATCTCTATCAGTTTCCTCCTTAATTTCCTCCTCTGTTTCTTCATCATCCTCCTTCTCTTCTCCCTCTTCTTCTTCATCTTCATCATGTTTCTCTGTGTCAGCTCCTTCTTCATCCATCTCATCCTTTTCCTCTTATGTACTTCCTCTTCACTGACAGTAGGACCAACATCATAAGTGTGAGCTTTGATGTCATCCTCTACTGGTATGTCTCTGAAAACTAACCATTTTATAGGAGTTTTGAGGTTTTGGAGGCATCTTCTATGGGGATCCTAATCAACCCATGGTGAGCTAACTGTTGGGAATTTCCCTCCTTCACTTTGATTCTTGAGTCTATGAGTGATTGAAGCAAGAAGTATGGTATGTTGAGCCTTTGGTGAGGGGTGGTTTCTACTCCGAATATTAATTCTTCAAGGATCTTGAAATGATAGCCATAGTCAACACTATACCTACCCTCAGATGAGATGTATTTGATCAATTGGTAGCCTACCTCATTCCATGGATATGGCAGACTTTCCCTCCTTACTCCATTTTTTTCCTCAGTGGGTTCCTCACCTTCTAAAAATAATTTTCTTTTGGCAACCTGGCTATCTCCTTTGTCTTCTTTCCTCCATGGTATTCCTAGGGGGAGTGTGGTGACTTTGCTGATGACCTCAAGGGTGAGATATATAGTGAGGCCCCTTATTACAACAGTGGCATGGATTTTGGTGAGTGGAGTGAGGGAGAGAGGAAATTCTTGAGCCACCTCATCATCATACCCTCTGATTTTTTCGAAAAACCCCATCCAATTATGTCTTGTGAAGATTTCAAGCACTTGGGGTGTTGTTGGATTCTCACAGTGTTGGTGGGTTCTCTCCTATTAAACCCTCCTGTCATCTTTCTAGTGAAGCTTGAGGAGAAAATGAGAGGGTTGAAATAATTTTTCAAGTGTAGAACCAAAATAGAGATGATTGAGTATGTAATTCCCTTCACACAGTTGCTAAATTCACTCAAACTTAGAGGTTCTTGGTTCACTTACTTGAAAAGAGCGATGTAATTACAGAGCCTACCTCTTTAGATTGTTTGCAGTGGCCAACTCCCGTGATATCCCTTTTGAACTCTTCTCTGCCAATCTTGTAGACAGTCTCTATGTATCCTGTAGGAATTCTTGTGCATGCTCCTGTAGGAATTCCTGTGCAGTCTTGTAGGAATTCCTGTGCAGTGAAACAATGGAGTTTTTCTTCCTATGGGTTCCCTGGGTATGAAAGCGACTTGAGTGAGGGAGTTTCGAGGAAGTGAAATGAATGAATGCATGGGAACGATGATTTATTTCCTCTTATGGTGATTCAGGGTGAGGTGATGTGATGGCAGCAAAGGTACGTTTCCATTTTTGGACCGTTGGTCCCCACTACCACCTCATCATTTCCCACTCCTAGTAATCATCTCCCACCTTATGGATCCGTAGTTTTAACTACTTTTTGTCCTACGCCTTCTCTGTCTTTGAGTTGACTGCAACCACGTGTGAGAGGACACTTGGTTGTGCATGTGTTTACTGAACGAAGGTGGCCAAATTAACTGGACACCTTTTCACTTATAAACCAAATATCTCATAACACTTACATTTTTTTATTACATGATGCATATGAGAGAGCAGGCAGGATACTTACATGTGGTTCCAACGTTATGCTACAGTTGTCGAATACCAGAGGTGTTGTTGTGTGTTTTTGTTGTATGTTATTCTTCTTCCTCTTGTTGTTTGCTAATGGCTTCTTTGTTTTTGCAAGTACCCGTGGTTGAAGATATGATGCTGCTACTTTGGAGCTCCTAGATCACCATGCTGAAGACTTGTTGCTAGTGTGATTGGTATTCTGTGGGATAGACTGCTACAAGATTTCCTATAGGATGTCCTATAGTTGCTTCTCCCTTAGAAATCTTTAATCATTTTTCTTGCTAGGGATGTGAGGATGGTGACATGGATGGAAAGAAGGAGTGGGACTATGGAGAGAAAGGAATATTCAGGTGATGATCTTTATTCCTCTCTGTTTCCTTTTTTCGAAGACCGGGAAAAACTCTTGAAAGTAATTTTTTTTTTAATGGTGAGTGTAGGGATGATGATGGTGGACAAGGTGTGGTGATAGATCATGAAGAGGGTGAATTTTAGGGGCCTAAAAAGTCCATCATTTTCCTTCATATTGCTTCCTATAGGATGTATAGGTCACTGTAATTCCTACAGGATCATCCTGTAGGTTTTTAGGGGATTCTGTAGAAAACACAGTTTTTTATAAACTGAAGCAATGGAGTGAAAAAATGACAGAAATGATGGAGGGATGCATGGTAATGGGTGAAAAAATAAATGAGTGAGTGGCAGGGGTCTCTTTGGGATCCTCTTTTTCTCCTTGACCGTCCTTCTTGCCCACCTGCAAATGGAAATTTCATGATTAAAAAAATAATTTTTTGCCCTGGGTGCCTTAAGAAAGGTTTTCACCCAGGGATCTTTCTTATTCTATTTTTCTTCTTTTTGTTTTCCGACACCACTGAGCCGCCTCAAGAGGTTTTCAACCCAATGATTGGACTCAAACGCCTCATGGAGGTTTTCACCTGAGTCCTTATTCTTTTTTCTTTTTCTCAATGATTTGATTAGGGAGGAACTGGAACTTGCTCCTCTATCATCATTGTTTAATTGATATCTTCAATGAACTCTTTTTTTGATAAAGGTCTCTTGTAAATTTTCAATCAGTGTCCATTAACAAGCAAAGGAATTGCTTCTTCATCTATGGTTCTGATTTGCACTGAACCATTATCATGGCATCTTTCCACAACAAAAGGTCTGAGCCATCTTGTCCTTACCTTGCCCTTGAAGTCTTTATACCCAGAATCATATAACAATGCCCAATCGCCTTCCTGAAATTACTTCTCCTTGATATTTTCATCATGCTAGATCTTCCTATGAAGTTGAACTACCTCTGTATGTAGGAGGGCCCGAATTCTGAATTCATCCAAACTATTCAACTGGAACAATCTCTCTTTCTGTGCACTGCTGAGATCTAGATCTAGTTAGGTTGCCATCCTTAATGTGTTATATTCAAATTCAATGGACAACAAGGCCTTTTTCCCATAGACCAACTCATAGGGTGTGAGTGCAGTGGTGGTCTTCCATGTGGTATTACTGGCCCAGGTGGCATCAACTAGCCTTTTTGCCCAACCCTTCCTGCTACTGCTCACCACTTTGGTCAAGATTCCCTCCAGTGCTCTATTGGTCACCTCCACTTTCCCATTAGCTTGTGGATGATAGGGAGTGGAGGTTCTATGCTTGATCTTGTGATGGCTGAGAAAGTATTCAATCATGTTGGAGGTAAATTGGTTGCTTTAGTCTGTGACCAACTCTCTAGGGTGCCCAAATTTGTAGAATACATTCTCCCTTAGAAACTCAACCACCTTCTCTTCTGTGTTGCCTTAATTGTTTTGATTTCAGCCCACTTAGTAAAATAATCAGTGCACACAATAATGTTTTGTTTTTTCTTTGAAGGAGGGTCAATAGGCCCAATGAAGTCCACACCCCACTTGTCAAATGGCTCGAAAGTCACTTGAGGCTACAGAGGCATTTCATCTCTTGGAGTAGGCCTTCCCATCCTCTGGCACCGATCACACTGACTAGTGTATTTTCCACATCCTGATGAAGAGTGGGCCAATAATAGCCTACTTGTAACACTTTGAATTTTGTCCTCTTTGCCACAAAGTGACCTCCACAAGGCCCATCATGATAGGTCAGAAGGATGTCAAAGACTTCCTCCTCCTTGACACACCTTCTCAAGATTTGATCTGGGCCAGGTTTGAAAAGATTACTCCCAATCCAAGTGAAGGGGGCGCTTTTCCTAACTATCTTTCTCTTTTCTTTGGAAGACAAGTTTGGAGGGAACTCTGCTGATACCAAATAGTTTGCTATATCAACAAACCACAGAGAGAGAACTAAAATAGCAAATAAGTGCTCATCCGGTAACTGGTCATCCACCATTCCTTCTTCACCTGCAGGAAAATTTACTCTAGACAAAATGTCTACAACAACATTTTCCTTACCAGGCTTATCAACAATGGTTAGATCAATCTGTTGTAATAAAAGTAACCATATTATAATTCAATCATTCACATCTGATTTGTTCATTAAATACTTGATTGCAGCATGGTGAGTTGAAAAAATGTTTGATACCCTGTAATATAATGCCTGAATTTGTTTAATGAATGCACAACAGCCAAGAGTTCCTTTTTGGTCACTGTATAATTTAGTTCAACCTTTGATAAATTCTTACTGATAAAATAGATAGCATAAGGTAGTTCTTCATCTATCTGACCTAGGCCTACTCCTATGCCTTTGTGTGAGGCCTCAGCACGAATATGAAAGGGGAGGGCCCAATTTGGGCCTCGGAGAATTGATGCAGTGGTTAACTTATCATTTAGGATGTCTAAGGCCTCTTGGCAGCTTTTTGACCATATAAACTCAGAGTCTTTGGCCAACAAACCAAATAAAGGAGAGGCCAAATTGCTGAAGTCCTTTATGAACCTTCAGTAGTATCCAACTAACCCTAGGAAACTTTTGACATCTCTTTGCTTTTGAGGAGGTGGGACCCTTTGGATGATAACTCTTTTGTTTAGGTCCACCTGCAATCCTTGCTGAGATATTGAATGACCTAGCATGGTCCCTGTAGTCAGTAAGAATTCACATTTTTCAGGATTGAGAGACAGGTTCATTTCAATGCATTTGTGCAGTACTTTGCCTAGGTTAGATAGAGCTTCTTGAAAATCACAACCATAAGGTGTAAAATCATCCATATAAATATCCACTGCATCATGGACTAATTCAACGAAAATACTCAAGACTGCTCTCTGGAAAGTGGCAGGAGCATTGCATAGGCCAAAAGAAAGGACCCTATAGGCAAAAGTACCCCAAGGACAAATGAATGTGGTCTTATCCTAGTCTTCTAGGTAGATCTGGATTTGGTTGTGTTAGGGTCCTATAATAATAGGATTCATAATTTTCAATTGGCTATGGTAAGTCTTGTAATATTGTACATACTTTTGCTTTCTGCAAAATGTTTTCCATATTAAAAATTAAAAAATGTAAAGAGGGTATGTCCTAAAAGAATAATCAAAGAACAAAAATAAAGAAAAAGATAAAAAAAAAGTGAAAAATATGAACCCAAAAGGAAAATAAAATAGATCATGAAAGTGTGCAAATTCAAATACCACTACCGTTGCCTTACTTTGTAAAATAAGATTGTGTGCAGCTTGTCAGAAATGCCACAATCCATGATGGTCAAATAGCTTAATCTTGACTCATTCATATTTTAAATTTCATGTTGATAGATAGAGAATAAAGATCTAGCCAAATTGTTTAACCTTGGCAAATCAGTAGTTAGGTAGTGAATAAAAGTGAGCTCATTAGTTTAATCTCAACCATTAGAAGTTATAAGGTTAGAATTAGATAGTTTTCTTTTCAAAAGAAAAGGAGATAAAGGGTCAGAAAGTTCAAATGCACCCAATGAAATGAGGAAAAAATGTTAGGGTAAATAGAGGGTAGGTAGAAGAAATGTTGCAAATGCACAAGGTTGCTAAGTCAAAAGCACATTTATCATGCTTAAACCTATGTTTCATGT
>APFE030843431.1:0-46539 GCA_000404065.3 Pinus taeda | reverse complement strand
TATTGCCCCCATATTGTTATTACTGTGCCCCATAGAATCCCTCTATTGTTATTTTTGTGGCTTTATATTATTATTGTTAGGTCGGCTAAATTATATTGTGACTCCTTAGACTCCTATATATAGAAAGGAGGTTTTGTCATTTGAATCATCCAAGAATTGTTCATTTATGTAATGTAAAGGAGGTTGCCCCCTCGAAGAGGCTGAATTATAAGGCGTTGATCTATCTTTTCTATCTTTTCTTGAGCTGGTTTCATAACAGCTTATTTGTTAGGAATATTTAACTCTATTGTCACAACTTTTTTTTCCCGTAGAAAAAGTCGTAATTTTATTCATATGAAAAAATAACATTTTGTAGATGCTTGAAGCATATGCAGATGGTTGTTCCTATAATGCCAGGAAACAAAATATTACAAAAAAGAGAAAAAAAATAATTTCCAGCAAGCCTATGCTTTTTAGCCCTTCTTCTTCTCCACTCTTCGCTAACCTCCAGAGTTGGGAGAGGCTATAATAATAGCTAACTAGTTTTTCGATGTGTTCATTGGTTGTTCTTTGTCAGATTCTGATCCTTCGAAACCATGAGTTTGTTTGATGCCACTTCCTTCCAGTTGAGGTTCTTGCTGCTGTTTCGTGCTCTATGGCTCCAACTGAGTGTTTGGGGCGTTCTCTTCCTGTGTATATTTCTGTCCCTTTTGTGTGTGAGGTTTCGAAGGATTCCCTATAGGTTCTGTCTGCATGTCCTCTTCTTCCAATGGGTCAGTATGCTGCCACCCTTTAGCCCTTTTTTGTTGTTTCTTATTCCTTTTGGGGTCCTTTCTGGCTAGTGGGCAGACATATTGGAGATGCCCTGTTTGCATACACCCTCAACATCTAAATGTTGTATTCTCGTAGTCCAGTAGTTGTTTCCACAAAGAGTTATTGAAATTTAATGTGATGTGATCAGGTAGCCCCTGACTCAGGTCCACTTCTACACATATTCTGGCAAATGTGAAAATTCCCCTAATAGCTCATTCTTCATCCATTTTTAGGAACTTCCCCAAGGAATTCCCAATGGCTATTAAAACTTTGTGATGCCAAAAATGTAGAGGGAGGTTATGAAGCCTAACCCAAATAGGCATTGTTGACACTTTCATAGTATTGGCATCAAATTTAGGAAATCAGGGGGTGGTGAAGAGGCCAGCATTGCCCCAAAACCAAGGCCCCTGATTAATGATACTATCACGTTCATGTTCTATGTCGAATCTAACTATAAAAAATTCTTTTGGGCACAGGTAAATTTCACAGTTAGATGACCATGAGGAGAAGATCCACTGATGCAAAGCATCATATTTTGGCCAAAAACTATTAAAGAGCATCAGATTTTGGCAAGAAACTGTTAAATCTACAAATAACAGCATTCTTGGATAGATATGTGTGTAGAGCAGTTACCTCCGACAAAGATACTTGAAGTGTTGGAGATTCCAGTTTTTGTTCCACAATGTAGGGGCCTAGAAGTTCTGATGTTGGTGCTAGCTGTTTTGGTATTTTCTCCTTTCCTCTGACTGCATCACGGAAGGAACCTATATTTTTTGAGCTGGCTCCATTACTTCTGCTGCGCAGCCTTAGATTGAGGATGATGGTTGAATCTTTGACTATGCCATAGTGCTGAAGTGTGTGGTTGTCCTAGAGGCTATGTCCTGTATATATCAAATTTTGGTGTTTTGTTGGGGTTCCAATTTGGATCTGGATTTCCTGCTTTAGCTCATGAATACTCATCCTCTTGCTGAGCCACATGCAGTAGTGTCTGCCCCCTAACATTTTGATGAAGATTTGTATCAGATCTTCGTCCATGCAGAGTGGAAAACCTTGTTGAGGCCCTGATCTGTTGGATATGGCTTTTTCTCTGTAAACTCGAATACATCACTATGTTTTGTATTCTGTTTGTTCCTTGATTTCTCCAGATTTTGCTTGTGGAGGACGTTTTTCATAGCCCCGGCCGCTATCTCTAGAATATCCGCTTTTCGCATGAATGTCCAGCCCTCCGGATTCATGTCATCTTTGGCTAGATCTGTTGTAGCCCTCAGCTTCCATCCATTGGTGCTAGACCTGGTGCCAGACCTCGTCTTCCTTTGTGAATAAAGGGACGCAGCAGGCCGCACAACCCAGATCGAATCCCGTGCAGATCAATCTTGCCATATAGCTTCATTTTTGGATTTTTGCTTGTGGGCGGCAGGTCGATAGCGAGGGTATAACTTTGGCGAAGCTCTGGTTTGTAGTGTGTTGGCGGCATAGGTTGTTGTTCCTGAAACCCTTTCCTTCTTTATTTCTCCCTCTGTCTCCGTTTTCTATGAGGGAGCCCATGCATCGGGGTAGCTGTTCCGTAAGGAACCCCTGTCTTTGTAACAACCATTGAGAATCGTTTGGGGATGAGCGAATGGGAGATCAAGTCGGATTAGCTTGTGTGGATTCGGGTCCCATGCTGGAGCCCCACGGCCTCTAGATTCTGTCCAGTCAGATAGTGCCTCCTTGTGAAGGTCCACAACGTCGTCATGGGGAGAACCGAGGCCTACAATCGCAAGGATCTTGATATCCTGGAAACGTTGATAAACCCTGGTCGCCACTCTTCACCTCTTCCAAGCCTACTGTCTTGTCACAAATTATCTTTACAGCTTGCTATATTAACGAAACTTTGAACAAAACCTGTGCATCCAAACTGTTATCTTTCTTGCATGGGTGGCTACCATGTATTCAACCTCAATTTTCAATAGTGTCATGATTGTCTATTGCTTACTCATCCTACTAGTGATTTGTCGAACAATTTGAACACATACTAGCTATTCAACCCTCTCTTGTCTAGGTCGCTTGCCCAATCAACATTGAAGAAACTGTGAAAATTATCTTCCCTATCAATTCCAAACATCCCTTAGTAGTGGATCACATGATCACTTGTGCCATGCAATTATGTGAACACTCTCTTAACAATTATCCAATGTTATTTTCTAGGTGTCATCATGAATTTGCTCAATATCGCCACAACGTGAGCAATGTTTGATTGAATGTATACCATTGCATAAATCAAAATGTGAACAAAAATAGCATAAGGAACATTTTCCATGTCCTCTATCTCTTCCTATGTATTTGGACATTGTTCAATAGCTATTCTTGGCCCTACAAGAATTAGTACCTTCATTGGTTTACACTAGTGCATATTGCATGTTTCAAGATTGTTTCAATAGACTTCCTCTAATTCACCCAAAGTTTCCTAACTACCTGATCTCTCTTGATTTCCATTCCTAGAATGATGTTTACAACACTGAGATCCTTTAAGTCAAACTTGGAAGATACCTACATCTTCACATCCTACATTACATCTGTGTTATTCTTTACTAGCAATCTATTATTGACATACAATACTACATATATGAAATGATCCCTTTCCAACTTGGAATATACACAGTGATCAATCTTGCTTCTCACAAATCCCAATTCTAAATGTATGTTTCAAACTTCTTGTACCACATAGTAGGTGATTGTTTCATACCATAGAGGGACTTCTTTAGCTTGTAGACCAACTTCTCTTTTCCATTTATTGCAAATCCTTTAAGCTATTTTAGATACATTTCTTCTTCAAAGTTCCCATGTAGAAATGTTGAATTCACATCCATTTGTGTTATCTCAAGGTAAAACGCTACAACCAAAGACATTTGTATTTTAATGGAATTTACTTTTGCAATAGTAGAGAAAATCTCACCAAAGTTGACTTCTTTGACATGGAAATAACCTTTTTCTACTAATCGAACCTTATACTTTGCATCCTAAATTTCTACGTTCAGTTTTTTCTTGAACACTCACTTGTGACCGATTGGTTTCCTTCCATTAGGTAGCTCCACCAAATCCCAAGTCTCATTCTTGTGAAAATATCATGTTTCTTCTACCATGTTCTTCTTCCAAAATCTACTCTCTATCGATTCCATTTCCTCCTTGATTGACCTGGCATCATCATTAGTCATAATAAAACAAAAGCAGGATGGAAATCAAGTGGACTATTCCTTTCAACTTGTTCCCTTACTCAACCAAACCTCTTTAAGATCATAGTTTATTGTCCTAGAGTCTATTGTCCCACCTCTTCATCTCATTTAGTTGACTCATTTGAATCATGTTCTTTGTTCTTCAACTTGAACACTAGCAGTTGTGGTTCCTCATCATTTAGAGCATCTTTAATGCTAGAAGCACACCTAACTTCTATGAAGATCATGTAACATACCCAATCCCAAATGCCTAATTAAGGAAAAAATGTATCAAACTTTTTACTTTATTTTAATCACTTCAAACCCCACTTCTAAGGTGCCCATTGTCTTTTACTTGTCGAGAGCTTTCCAACAATATAAAATGTCTCGTTTCAAGTCCGAGACACCAAGATATGACCCTTAGAATTTATTTTTTTAATACCAGTGCCACATGTCACCTCAAGGGTGTGATTTGATGGAACTAAGGCCACCTTACCATGCCAATTTCATTTCCTAGTTCCCAAATAAATCACCTCTACATTTATTAACATGCATTTACAACATTAAATAAATTATATTTATTAGGTAAACCTTTTATGTGAAAATTATCAAGCTTCTTCTTGTAATTATATTATTTTATTACTTCATGTCCAATTTAAATAATAGGGACAAACTCCAAAGAAGTTAAATGATCATTTATTACCCTCTTCTTTGTTCATTCACGACAAACTTGTTATTTATTATTTACGCCCAAGTCAAAATACTAAGACCACTTTCCCAAAACAAATTATTAATTAAATACTTATGTTGGCCCTGCCTTGTGCAAAGCAATGGAACTTACCCTTTACCTTTTCACATGCTTTATCTCCAAATAAGCCTCACTTCTACACAAGCTTTACTTCCGCAAAATAATTACCTTCGCATATACTTTACTTTCACATAGGCTTTACTTCTGCACATGCTTTCCCTCCACAAATACTTTGCTTCCGTAAGCCTTAGACTTAGTGAGATTTTTTAAGTGAGTAAACATATCACACAAGCCTATAAACATTAATATATATACATATACATTTCAATTAAAACAATTAATAAATCATCTTTCCATAAATAAAAAGTTTACCCGTAAATATCAACTACTAAACAATTCTTACCAAGCAAACACATGAAAACTACATTTGGACATACTACCTTCTTTCACATAGTGAAAGACTCTAGCCACCAAAAATATGGAGGAAAAAAGGAAAAAATTCCACCAAATGAGGGAAAGTGTCTATATGGAATTTAGGCTTAAATTTGACATAAATTCTATTTAAATCTTTCCATGTGGGTATATCCAATTTAATAAATTCTTCCAATTATATAATAAATGTGAATTTAAGCTTAATTATCTACTTTAGGCTTTAGATTTGTCTTGCAAGCCTAAATTTGACATAAATACTATTTAAATATTTCCACGTGGGTACATTCAATTTAATAAATTATTTCAACTATATAATAAATGTGAAGTGAAGCCTAATTATCTACTTTAGGCTCTATATTTCTCTTGCATGCAATGAAGTAACTTTATTTCTCTCCAAAAACCCCAGAAAGGAATTTATGTCCATGATATTTATTAATTCCTTAACATGGCCATAGTATACCCTAACTTCTCTCAATATTTTGTTGGGACTTGAGACATTTCAACCCAGCAATAATTTGGATTCTTTCCATAGATGGAAAAATCATCTTTTTCATTAGGAAAAAATTGTACGGATTTAGTTGGAGCTCGGCAAGCCAAGGACTGTAACTGAGGCTCCAACATATGCAGTAATAGTCCAAAATATTGATTAAAAATAAAAGTATCATCTAATAAACAATGAAAACATTAATTATTATGATAATAAACATAAATAGCTCAGCCTATCAAGAGAAGAAAAAATTGAGATTAAAATGTACAAGGCCTAATATCATTTTTGTCACCATGTAATTTTTCAAAAACACAATCAATAATAAAGTTGCAAAAATGACAAAAAAGATAAAAGTGTGAAGGCCAAACTCCACTCATGGAGGTTGGAACTGAAAATACTAGTGACCAACAGAAATAAGGAGCCTCCCTCTCCTCAAAATATGAATTCTTTGGCTCTCCTCAAAAGATAAATAACATTTCGCCTCTTGTAGGGATATCTTTGAAAAAGCGTTAGCCATATGGTTCCACTCTCTATAGATATGTTCAAAAAAGAGTGAATGGAATTGGTCCCTTAGAAGCTTAATTCGATCCATCCATGGATGAAGAAAGAGAGCCTCTAAGTGATATGTCCCCTTGAGCCATTCATTACGACCTTGGAGTCCCTATAGACCTGTAGGGAATCAATTTTAATGGAGACAACAAAGAGAAGAAGGGCCTAGTAGGTAAGGACTTCTTCTTTTGTATTTGACCCAATGCTAACATTCATCCAAAATATGTTAGAAGTGATTTCCTTGGATAAGTAGAAGAGCCCTAACAACACAATTTCTCCCCTATTGTGCACCATCAAAAAATCCAACAGTCCCTAAAAGTGGAGGTGGGGGATATGGAATAGAGTGAGACTTATTAATATTTGAATACTTTTTGTAATAAAAAAAGAAGCATAGGATCTATGGAAGGATACCTGAAATGTTGATCAAATGATCCTCAAAAATCATTTTATTACAAACCTTCCAAATGCCCCATGCCACAAAGATGGGCAGTGCTCTAAAATTCCAATATGTTGATCCCACTAGTATATAAATGATTCAAGGAAAGAAGTATGACCACCATCCAGTAAATTAACAGTAGTAAGAGCCTCGTTCCATAGACTTATAGAGAAATCACATTGAATGAAAAGGTGGTTAATTGATTCAAGCTCTCGTAGGCACATAACAAAATCATTTGACCCATGAAAATTGCGATGGAGGGGGTTGTCCCATGTCAGAATTTTATTTTCAAGATTCAACCAAATGAAACACCTTAGCTTTAAAGGGAGGGGCCACTACCATAATTTCTAGGTCCGCCATTTATCCCAAGAGAGTGGAGTAAAAGAAGTAATTATGTCATATACATGTTTTGCAGTAACCTATCCAGACTGTGAGTTCCAACACGACACCATCTCATCATCCACGTCCCATAAGGAAAGACCACAATGAATTAGTTGATAAATAAAAGCATCACACACATAGGCGAATATACCTTCATGTCAACCCAAACCTAAGGATTTTTTTCACCTTCCACAAAGTGGGCCCTGGGAGCAGGGCATATAAGTAAGATACAACCTGTTCATACCTCGATCTGTTATTTTTCCACAAAGCTCATATCAAAGAATGTAAAAGGAGTAACCCCCAATAAAAGGGTAAATCCCAAGGATAACATGATCCCCACTACCAACCTTCTAGGAGAGCCAATTTGTGATCTAGGGAATGGCATCTATCACACCCCTCCAAAAGTTTGAACCAAACACATAATTTGATGATTGATAAGACCACAATCATTCAGTAAATGGACACTTTTTAAAGTACTTAACTAAAATGATATTATTCCAGAGACCAGAGTAAGTAATGTCTCTCCAAAAACTTTCATAGCTAAGGCTAAACCAAAGAAATTAAGGTTTTTAAATCCCCAACCACCACTACTTTTCAGGGCAAAAAGAATCTACCAATTGGCCAAGTGTAAACCAGCATGATTACTCCTACCATACTAGATAAAATAGAACATATATTTCCCAATCTTGTTGATTGTCAATTTAGCTATGTTTGAAACAAAGAGCTAGCACATAGGAATGCTTTCAAAAATTGACTTGACTAGATTCATCCTTCCACTGAGAAGGAGCCATATGCAACATAAATTTCTAATACACTTATGGAGCCAAGACCAATCCTCTGCAGAACCTTGGTCCATATGAGCCACTAAGTATGGAAGAAATTTAGCAATGGAAGTGTTGACGGTGCTGGACCCGCCAACATGTCAAGGGGATCTCCTCAGTAAGAAGTCCCAATTAGACCTCAGACCATTTGTTGTAGAAGTCCCAACAGTGGGTCATGACATAATGCCTTGACCGCAATGTCGCACAAAGGCAAGTAAGATAACTCTGTTAGTAGCAAGGTTGTGACTGCTGCAGTGAGTCAATGAAGGTGTATGAGAGGTTCTAACACATAAAGGGGGAGATAAGGGTGAAGGTGAGTTCTAGGTTGAAAGGGATCAGTCCCAACTTGGGTAGGAACATATAACACAAAAGGACATACACAGCTTCTGGTGGAGTAGTCCACTCGGATGCGGTAGTCATAACGTACAAGGTAATATAACACGTACAACTCTCACAGATCAGTTTGAACGAGTGCAATGGTTGTTACAACAAGGTTCATATGAAAGGTCTGTCTGGTGTCCAACAGAGCATTCGACATGGATGGTGACAACATTAACAGCATATACAATACATTTGCAACAAGATTCATATAATTTCATGTGAATCAGTTCATACACAAATACGTAAGTTAAACAACATATATCATTAAGGAACCCAGAGCAATCCAACTACAATAACAACATATGCATGAAAATGTGTTGGCTCTTATTATATAAAAGTGTAAGTTCCAATCATATAATACATCCATATAAACCTACTAGCCCCATCAGTGAAACGTTACTACCACATCCGCCTGCTCCTCCAAAGAGATGTACTAGCTCTGTGCAGTGGAGAATCCAAGGCACATTAAAATATTGTCCAAGATTTCTTCAAGATAGTCTTAATAGAAGCTTGGCTGACTAAAAAGCCCTTACAATGAGTTATGAGGGACTATTTATAGTAAAGGGTGGGGTGACCCTTGACATTCCCCTTTGTGACAGTTCAACTACCCTCATGACTCTTCACCTACTCTATGACTATTACATCCAACCATTGACACTTAACTTACATTTGACATGACTCAACATTACAATGCACACGTACTCATGTGAGACAACATGGCTTGAGCAAGCCTTGCAAGACATCACTAGCACTCGGTCCACTGTGATGAGACCAACTCTTTGACATGCTTGTGATGGGGAAGGTGGTGAGTTGATTCCAAGCTTGGTTGTTCATGATGGTGTGCATGCACCTCATGGTGACATCTTGCTGACGCGAACTCTTTCCTCTGTAATAACCGGTGCATTGGTTCAGCCCCTTCATCCAACTCGTCTGCTAACATGCACATGGTGTTCTTAGGTACAGTTGAACTGGAAACACACTGATGCATAGTATCCGTGTTGATATTCAAGTGTATGCTAGTGTTCATGCACATCAACTTGTTGAAGTACATGTTTAGCCCCAATTGGACTTGCTTCTTGTCTTCACCTTGGTGGGTGTGCTGAATGGGTTAGATTGCACGTGTGCACTCAACGACATGCATGATGTTGAATCCCTTACATGCGATCGATAACACTTCTCACCATGTCTACTCTGTGTCAGCTGTTGGGATGGATCCTTAACTTGTACATGTGCAGTTTCATCCATGAGTGCATGTTGCACCCACTGATGTTCCTGTTCATGTTGTAATTCATTCGTCTGTCTGTGTAGCTTCATGTTCTTCCTGACTTGTTGCTTCAACACATGCAACTTCTTCTTTGTTCCATCTTCTACCTTTGCATGATCTTCATGTCGCATCGTCACTTCATAGCCAGAGTCTCCAAAGTTGCTTTCATCATCAATGGACCTACTTGAGTTTGTAACCTTTTTCCGCCTTCGTGTTGTCAACAACCCTCCTCTTGCATTCATTGCATTTGATATGTTGTCTTCAGTTGTTGTTCATGATGATGCTCGTTGTGATGCTACTGCTATCATATCTTGATGTCCTTGTCTAAGAACAATTTGATGTCTTCATAGGTAGGCAAGTCCATGGACACTTGATCGACTACATCCCCAAGTGTGCTCTGAACGGTTTCTTCGTCTCTGCTCTCCTGGAAACCATTGTACCTATACTACTGAGAGGAAGAGGAACACCTGGGATGCCTAGAGACATGGAAACACTCATGGAAAGTAATATTTTAGTCGAAAACCAAAATGAACATGAGAACTGACTTGCAACATACCTGGGTGCATGATCATGAAGGTTGAACAATTTTAGTCGAGAGGTCAGGAGACCAACTGCCAAGACTGCACAAGGCATAGTCTAGGTTGTTGGGAGACTGGATGACTACTAGAACTGTGCAATGCATAGTCCATTCTAGTTGATGACTACTGGGATTACGTAATGCGCAATTCTAGCGGGGAAGGACTGCTAGCCTATGGACAGATTTGCACAATTTCTTGGGCCAAGCGTCTTCTAGAAATGTGCAAAATAGTCCTAGAGGCTAGCGTTGGGTAGGAATGCACAAATCTGAAGAGGAAGGTGAGCCTTCCTTCCCTAGATTGTGCAATGCAGCCTTAGTAAAGGTAGAGTCTGGGCCAAGGTTGGCTCGACTCACCGATGGGAAACTAAAAGCAACTAAGATAGTAAATTCATGGCGACACTAAGTGATAGTAGAAGTGATTGATAATGCATGCAAAACATGAATGAAATATTCAGCAAATAGGTCAACATGCATGTGGGTGAGCCATTTCGCCGGTTGGGCAAACATTCGTGCAAAACAGTTTCATGCATGCAACAAAAGTGAGATAGAAACGAAAACTGAAACAGAGATAGGACAAGCTAGTATATATGTTAACAATAGCAAGTGTTCAAATAAATCAAGAATATAGTACTCCCACAAGAAAAAACACAAAAAGCAAAAGAAATCAGAGCTACAAGGTTGATGTGAGGAATGAGCTCTGCAGCGTCCAGTTGATGAGTTTGACAACATCGAGGTTGTGACAAGCATGCCACAAATCGAGGGGAAGAGACACTTGATGGGAGGTTTTTGAATTTCCCTTTGCATGTAACGTCTAACTACTAAACATAGATCCCTGAAACAAGGAACGCCTTTACACGTTGCCTTGGGAGAAGCATCCCATGCATGCAAGTTTGTTTTGCTCAATCCCGGAGGGAACTGGTCAACTCAACTACACATGCAAGAGACTTCTTGAATGATGGAGAAAAAATGTGCATTTCTGGCTGGGAGCTAGGTTGGCTACCGAGGAGATTTGCATAATTTTTGGGTAGAGTAGCTGACTCCTACCCAGATTTGCACAAATTCTGGGCTGAGCAGCCTTGTTGGGGGAATTTGTGCAAATACTGTTGGGAGTGTTCACAAGCAAGATTGTGAAATCCTCGAGCCTAGCAAGTTGCCAGAGAGGATTGTGTAATTTCTGGAGGGAAGATTAGTTTCCCTCCATAAATGCACAATTTTCAAGGGGAAGTTGCTCAACCTGCAGCTGGACCAAGTCCAGGTGAATAGCATGTGGGCGGAATGGATCAAGCTATGACCGACAAGTTGCCTTTGTGCAAGAAAGACACTGAAGCTTGTGAACATGACGAAGCAAGGCAAGTTGTTGTGAAGGTTGGAAGGGAAGCTCCAAAGTGAGGCTAAGGCAAAATTTTGGAGGGTGGTTGTAGCCGCTACAACGCCTAGTGACACATTGTTAGAACTCTAGCTCTCTGAATAGACCTTTTTCCATAAAAGCAAGTCTAACACCTTCGGAAGTATTATTCAGTTTTCAGCTTATCTTGGTTTCACACTAACCTGATTGTAAGATGTAGCATCTGCCAAAACCTTGGTTGATTGACACACATTCCAAGCCAAGGCAACATAGTTGTTTTGATTGGGGTTGAGGGGTATATAGGTGCACAAGTAGTATAGTTGTCAAAGTCTTAGTTTAATGTTTGGTGTTTCTCCACTGCCAGTAGGCCTCGACAGTGCCCTGGTGGAGTCACATAGGAACACAAACATGGCTCCGCTGCTAGCGAGACTGGTCAGTACCCCAGAGGAGTTACTTACATCACCTCCCTATGTAGGAAGCCTCTCTCTTCTTTCGTCTTATTCATTTTTCATTTGAATTTTTTGACTTTTTCATTTTTCATTATGCATAACACTTATTCATTTTAGAGGTGCAAGAGCGATCCCAACTTATTGAGCGTAGAAGAGGTTGTTCCAGTAGAGAAGTAGTTTATTGCATCTTTGACATGTCTATTAAGGTTTTCCCCCTCACCTTACTCTACTTGACTAAGCTGACAAGGGTTAACCAAAAAACAACCGACTAGAGAAGGTGACACTAGTTGGTACGCAAGTGTTGTGCTTTCGCCAAGGTTCACCTAGAACAGTACGTATTTTCCTTCAATGTATCATTGACTAAAAGTAACAATTTCATCATACTGAGGCAAGATGATAGATAACCAAGTGGTGATAGTTGTACAAGCCCTCTTGTACTTTACCCGTCTCGCTTCACAAGTCGTACATGGTTTCATGCAAAACTAACCTATGAACAAAATAAGTGAATGAACAAAAAAGAAAGCAAAGCAAGAGCAGAAGCAAAAAAGTGAAAGTAAAGCAAGTAAGCAAACAAGAAAGAAAACAAACAAGCTCACAAAGCACATAAGAAAACAAGCATGCAAGCAAACAAATGAATGCAAACACTACTCCTACTCCTACACTAATGGTGCATGGGCCTGATCACATGAAGTGATACTTCCAATGCAGCTATAGGCGCATTAGTAGACCCATGTTGGTGAAGGCTTGGTCCGCGAGCAACCCAGTTATGCGAACTAGCAAGAAAGAAAGATATAACAATGAAGACAACCACACTTCATGATTCAAATTCCCCACGGGACCTAAGTGTGTCGATGTACATGACAGACAGTCTGCGGACTTATCATGGTGTTGTGTGACACTATGTGCAACTTTGAAGCATAAGCACACTCTTGACTATGACATGCAAGCAAACGAAAGAAACAAAGATAACTTGTGTCACGTATGAGTGCTTGAAATGTAAGACTCCTCCAATGCATGAGAAATGGGATCATGTAGTCCAAGTGGAGGAAGTAAAATCTAAGTGTTAGATTTCTCTTGAGTGCATACAGATGACTAATGAGGAGCCTTGAGTGTCTGAACAATTTCCTTCTCAAAAGCGAAACCAACCTCAGGACAATGAGGGTCTGACATAACCATCAGCTCAAGCTAAAGTGCCTCGACAATCTATGGGGTTTCAACTTCGTTGACAGATGGATCTCCATAGACCAATGGCTTAGATGGATTAACAACAAATGAACCAACATCATGATCAGATGATGAGGTGAAGAGATCACAACAACCAAGATCAGAAAATTCAGGATGTTGGTCGGCATCCTCATGGTTTGATGAATCACACAGAGGGGTAGATGAGGAGGAAGGATGTTCAACCTCTACATTTTGTGGAAAAGCAGATGAAAGATCAAGTAGATTTCCAATAAATGATTGGTCCTCTCTGTTGTCAGATGATGGGCTAACATATGGGGTGTCCTGCAAAAGATCAACAATGGGTGCATCCGTGGATGAAGACACACATGCGAAGTCATGGATGGCATGTTCACCAACAATGTTAGGAAGGAATGGAGGGGGCTCAGACGGAAGGGAGTCATCATTCGCCCAGTGTTGATGCTCAAGCTCCCACTCATAATATTCATGAATGACAGCGCATGTTGGTTGTGCAACACCAAATCTGTCAGTGGGTTGTTCCTCTTTCACAACAAGTGAAGAGTTCGAAATGGACAAACACAACACAACATCATCCGGAGGAACACCTGGGTGCGAAGACGGAGGTCATAGAAAAAAATGCATATGAGGACTCGAAGGACTCACAAACAAATCTACGCGAAAATTGAGTGAAGTGAGGTTGGGAGGGTGTGTAGGATGAACAGGTGTGTGAGCATGATCCTCAACATCACTGGGCAGTGGTGGAGCTGTTGAATAAGAGCAAGGCGGACAGTTAGTTGAGACAATGCTCACTTCCACATGAGATTGCGCAGCTCCATCAACAAAGAATTTTGAGCGAGGCTTGATCTCAAACTTTCTCTTGGGACAGACAGATTCCTTAACGAAGTACTCGAACCGGTCCCAAAGATAAGCAAATTTCATCTAGCTCCTCAGAGCTTGAAACTATAAGACACGGAAGTGCTGCCGAAAATCAATAATGGATTCATGCGGAGCCCTCCGTTGCTGTAACAGTTTCCGGTCAAGATGGTCTAGATAAAAATGATAGAACGTGTCTTCCATAAGATCACAAAAGTGCTCAAATGAGTGCACGGTGTCAACCAATAGGCTGAGCACCCAACAAAATGGAGATTCATGAAGTGTGTATGTAAGAAGCAAACCATCCTATTCATTAGAAAACTCATCTTCCTCATGAATCATGGAAAGAAAGTTATGTAAGTGCTCAGGCCAGACCACTTCACCT
This sequence comes from Pinus taeda, assembly GCA_000404065.3. Taxonomy (NCBI): domain Eukaryota; kingdom Viridiplantae; phylum Streptophyta; class Pinopsida; order Pinales; family Pinaceae; genus Pinus; species Pinus taeda. The sequence continues at coordinate 32,246 of APFE030843431.1, read as the reverse complement.
TCACCATCATACATGTAAGTGGACAAGAGATTGAAATTTTTCCCCGAGATTGAGACATCTTCACGATTCAAAAAACACCTTGCAGGAAGAAGAGTGCAAGACTCCATGAAAGATATGCAAAGGTTCAAAACTATATGAGAGGACATAACTTTTCATCAAGCCCTCCTTCTAACGCCAGAAATGTTGACGACGCTGGACCAACCAACATGTCAAGGGGATCTCCACAGTAAAAATTCCCAATTAGACCTCATACCGTTTGGTGTAGGAGACACAGTAGTGGGTCGTAAGGTAATGCCTTGACCACGATGTCGCACAGAGGAAAGTAAGATAGCTCTGTCAATAGTAAGGGTGTGACTATTGCAGTGAGTCAAGGAAGGTGTATGAGAGGTTCTAACACATAAAGGGGGAGATAAGGGTGAAGGTGAGTTCCAAGTTGAAAGGGATCGGTCCCAACTCGGCTAGGAACACACAACACAAAAGTACATACACAGCTTCTGGCGAAGCAATCCACTCAGATGCGGTAGTCACAACATACAAGGTAAGATAACACGTACAGCACTCATCGATCAATCCAAACGAGTGCAATGGTTGTTATAGCAAGGTTCATGTGAAAGGTTTGTCTAGTGTCTGGCAGAGAAGTCAACATGAACGGTGACAACATTAATAGCATATACAACACATTTGAAACAAGATTCATACAATTGCATGTGAATCAATTCATACACAAATACGTAAGTTAAACAACATATATCATTAAGGCAACCGGAGTAGTCCAAATGCAATAACAACATATGCATGAAAATATGTTGGCTCTTATTATATAACATTGTAAGTTCCAATCATACAATACATCCATGTAAACCTACTAGCCCCATCAGTGAAACGTTACAGCAACATCTGTCTACTCCGCCAAAGAGATGTACTAGCTCTGTGCAGTGGAGAAATGAAGGCACGTTACAATATTGTCCAAGCTTTCTTCAAGATAGCCTTAATAGAAGCTTGGTTGACCAAAAAGCCCTTACAATGAGTTATGAAGGACTATTTATAGCAAAGGGTAGGGTGACCCTTGAAATTCCCCTTTGTGACAGTTCAACTACCCTCATGACTCTTCACCTACTCTATGACAGTTACATCCAACCATTAACACTTGATTTACACTTGACATGACTCGACATTACAATGCACATGTACTCATGTGGGACAACATGGCTTCAGAAAGCCTTGCAAGACATCACTGACATTCAATCCATTGTGATGAGACCAACTCTTTGAAATGCTTGTGATGATGAAGGTGGTGAGTTGATGCCAAGCTTAGTCATCCGTGATGGTGTGCATGCACCTCATGGTGACATCTTGCTGAAGCGAACTCTTTCCTCTGTTGCAATTGGTGCATTGATTCGGCCCCTTCATCCAACTTTCCTGCTAACATGTGCATGGTCTTCTTGGGTACGGTCGAATTGGAAACACATTGATGCATAGTGTCCATGTTGATATTCAAGTGTATGCTGATGGTAATGCTCATCAACTTGCCGAAGTACATGTTCAGACCCAGTTGGACTTGCTTCTTCTCTTCGCCTCGGTGAGTGTGTTGAATTGGTTGGATTGCGTGTGTGCGCTCAATGACATGCATGCTATTGAATCCCTTGCATGTGATCAGAAATAATGCCCACCATTTCTACTCTGTGTTAGTTATTGGGATGGATCCTTAACTTGTACGAGCGAAGTTTCATCCGTGAGTGCATGTTGCGCCCATTATTGTTCCTGTTCCTGTTGCAACTCATTCATCTATCCATGTAGCTTCATGTTCTTCTTGAGTTGTTGCTTCATCACATGAAACTCCTTCTTTGTTCCATATTTTTCCTTTGCGTGATATTCATGTCGTGTCGTCACTTCATAGCCGGTATCTCCAAAGTTTCTTTCATCATCAATGGTGCTTGAGCTTGCAACCTTGTTCTACCTCCGTGTTGTCACCCTCCTCTTGCATTCATTGCATTTGGTATGTTGTCTTTAGTTGTTGTTCATGATGTTTCTCAATGTGATGATGTTGTTTTCATATCTTGATGTCTTTGTCTACAAACAACTTGATGTCTTCGTGGGTAGGCAAGTCCATGGACACTTGATCGACTGCATCCCCAAGTGTGCTCTGAACGATGTCTTCATCTCTGCTCTCCTGGAAACCATTGTACCTGTACTGCTAAGAGGCAAATGAACATCGAGCATACCTAGAGACATGGCAACACTCATGGAAAGCAATCTAGTGGTCGAAAACCAAGATGAACATGAGAACTGACTGGCAACATACATGGGTGCATGATCATGAAGGTTGCACAATTTCGATCAGGAGATCAGGAGACCGACTGTAAAGACTACACAAGGCACAGTCTGGGTTGTTGGGAAACTTCCTAACTACTGGAACTGCGCAATGCATAGTCCAGCTTGGCTGCTGACTGCTGGATTGCACAATGCACAATTCCTGTCGGGAAAGACTGCTGGCCTAGGGACATATTTGCGCAATTTCTTAGACCAAGCAGCCAATGTCCTCCAGAAATGTGCAAAACAGTCTGGGAGGCTAGTGTTAAGTAGGAATGCACAAATCTACAGAGGAAGGTGAGCCTTCCTTCCCCAGATTGCATAATGCAGCCTTGGTGAAGGCAGAGTCCAAGCCAAGGTTTGCCCGACTCGTCGACGGGCAGCTGAAAGCAACTAAGACAGTAAATGCATGGTGAAACTAAGTGATAGCAAAAGTGATTGACAGTGCATGCAAAACATGAATGAAAGATTCAGCAAACAGATCAACATGCATTTGGGTGAGGCAGTTCATTGGTTGGGCAAACGTCTGTGCAAGAGTTTCATGCATGTGACAGCAGTGAGATAGTAATGAAAGATGAAACAGAGGTAGGAAAATATAGTATATATGTAAACAACATCAAGCATTCAAATAAATCAAGCAAACAATACTCCCACAAGCGAAAACACAAAAAGAAACAAAAATGAAGCACAAGGCATGGGAAGTGGACTTACCCCAAAACAGCTAAAGTGAATGTGTCGACTGCTCCTAGATGTGATATGGGATGGCAGAGCTGGAAGGTTGATGTGAGGAATGAGCTCTGCAATGTCTAGTTGATGAGTTTTGATAATATCAAGGTTATGACACGCATGCCACGAATCCAGGGGATGCGACAATTGGTGGGAGGTTTCGGAATTTCTCCTTGCATGTAACCTCCAACTCCTAAACATAGATCCCTGAAAAAAGGGATTCCTTTTCATGCTACCTTGGGAGAAGCAGCACATGCATGCAAGTCTGTTTTGCTCAGTCTCAGAGGGAACCAGTCAACTCAGCTGCACTTGCAAGAGACTGCTCGACTGTTGCAGAAAAAATGCACATTTTTGGCTGGGAGCTAGGCTGGTTTCCCAGAAGATTTGTGAAATTTTTGGGTAGAGCAGCTGACTTCTGCCCAGATTTGCACAAATTCTAGGCTGAGCATCTTTGTTGGGGAAATTTGTGCAAATCCCGCTGGGAGTGTTAGCAAGAAGGATTGCACAATTCCTAGAGCCCAATAGGCTGCCATAGTGGATTGTGCAATTTCTATAGGGAAGGCTGGTTACCCTCCATAAATGCGCAATTTTCAAGGGGAAGTTGCTCAGCCTACATGTGGACCAAGTCTGGATGAACAGCCTATGAGGGGAGTCAATCAAGCTGTGACCAACATGCTACCTTTGTGCAAGAAAGACACTGAAGCTTGTGAACTTGACGAAGCAAGGCAAGCTATTGTGAAGGTTGGAAGGGAGGCTCCAAAATGAGGCTAAGGAAAAATTTTGGAGGGTGGTTGTAGCCGTTACAACAGGAAGCAATGGTTTGCTTAGACAAGTTATTCTGAGAAAAGGAGGATTTGACATCACTAACCATCATACCTGTAGCAAAGAAAAGCCAAAGAATATGCCACTGAATAATTTCCATTCTGACTTTGATCCATCACCAAAAATGAGAACATCATCTAAAAAGAGAAGATGAGTGACATAGATGGATTTAAATACCTTGAATCCTTTTATGCATCCATTTTTACTAGCATGTATTATCATTTTGATTAAGCCCTAAATGATGAGTAGAAATAGTAGTGGAGATAAGGGGAAACCTTGACTTAATCCCCTCGAAGTAGGGAAAAATGTAGAAGGACGACCATTTATGAGCACTAATAAATTTGCAGTGGTAATACACCCCATGATCCAGCTAGTCACCATAAAATCCAAACCAATGTGCAGTAGGAGTCTGAGGAAGTTCCCATCCACCTGGTCATATGGTTTTATCAAATCCATTTTTAGGAAAAAAAACATATCATTTTTAAATCTTGATCAAATGGAGGGCCTCATGAACAACCCCAACATTATCATGAATCAATCTATGTGAGAGGAAGCCTAATTGTTTTGACAACAGGGAATAAGAGCATATGATTTATGTTTTGTTAGCAAAAACTTTAGTAATAACCTTGTAAATGAGGTTGCAAAGAGAAATCGGCAAATAATAATTGAAAGTAAGAGGCCGAGAGAATTGGGAATCAGGGCTAAAAATTTAGTGTTAATCACCCCAGTTACCTTCCCAGAGCATCAAGCCTCCTCCACAACACTCGATATTTTTCCCAATTAGATCAAAAATTTCAATATAAAATTCTACTATCCATCTGTATGGACTAGGAAATTAATCCTTGGCAAATAAGTTTAGAACATCCTTTATATCAAATAGTATGATAGGTGTTCCCACTCTATTAGAATCCTCTTCTAAAAAAAGACATGGATAGTGTTTGAGGATTTTAAATTGGGCGTAAATCACGCAGTCCCTAGAAATTGGAATAGCCGATAAAAATATGCCATCGCAACCTTTTCCAAATCCCTGTGATAGTTGTAAACATTACCTTTTTCATCCTAGATGTCTCAAATTGCTTTTTTATTTTTCTAAAATGAGGCAAATTTATGAAATAATTTAGTGTTCCAACCACCCTCATTGATACAAATTGCCTTACTCTTCAAATGCTAGAGATCCTCGTCATCTCTAAGAAGTTGGGCATTCCTTTCTACCGGGGAGAAAAGTTTACTTTTAATAAACTCTAAAAAACCAAAATATGTGAAAGAAAGATGAAAAGAGTTAATAACATCCTTAAAAATTTCCAATTCCCTTTGTTGAACATGAATATGATTTAGATCCCATCTTTTAACATGAATTTTTAGAATATTCATTTTGAAGTACTAGGACTCCATGGTCGAGAGAGAAGGATCAACAGGACCATTTTTCCAAACATCGTGTACCAATTTAGAGAAAGAATCATATTTAAGCCATGTATGCCTAAACATTAATGGAGTCTTATGAGAAGAATCATTGAGAAGAATCATACTGCACCCTTAAAACTTAGGGAGAACATATACATGACTTTAGAAAGACTTCCAACTTGAAATTCCTAGTTAATTAAAATTAATTAACTATTTACAAGTTGCTATGAGAAAAGAATTCAATTTTAATTCTCAGTTTAATTCAAGGAAAAATTAAACTGGAATTTCTTGTTGCCATTTCTCAACACTCCCTCTCAACAAGAAAAGGATTATCATCTACCCAAACCCTATCTCTGTGAAACTTGAATTTGCATCTTGACAATGCCTTTCTCAAAATGTCAACATCTTGCTCCTCCATGGGAATGTACTCTAACAACATAATCCGCCTCAATACACAATCTTTGAGATGATGATATCGGATATCAATGTGCTTGGACATATCATGAAAAATAGATTTTCATATAGTTTGATACAACTATGATTATCATAGTAAATCATTGTTGGATCTATCTGTTGACCAAACAGACCAACCAGGATCTTCCTCATCCAGATGGCCTCACATGTTGCCTGACTTGGAGCCATGTACTTTGCCTCTGTTGAACTGAGTGTAATCAGTCCTCGTTTCCTTCTTTACCATGAAACTGTCGCTAACCCAATACTGAAGATCCCTCTTGACGTGCTCTTCCTATTAGATGGACTCCCTTACCAATTTGTATTGGTGAAGCCTTCAAGCCTCACTCCCTATGTCCTTATGTACCATAATCCATACTGAGTATTTCCCCTGAGTTATCTCAATACATGCTTTTATGCCTTCCAATATAGCTTGGTAGGCCTAACCATCGCCTGACTAATTGGTTAACTACATGAGTGAACCTACAAGATACCTGTAAACAGTAGCTTCCACTACCTCTCCCGAAGTAACATTCTCCTTCCTCTAGTTACCAGCTAGAGGAGTCTTCATAGGCTTGCAGCTCTCCATGTGGAAAATCTTGAGTATCTCATTGGTATACTTTCCTTAGGACTCAAACAACTCCCCATCACCCTACCATATTTCCATGCCCATAAAGTAATGCATGAGGCCCAAGTCCTTCATCTCAAACTTTCTTGCAAGGTCCTCCTTGCAAGATTTGATCAGCTGATCATCACCTGACAGTATGATATCATCAACATAAAGTACAATGATCAACAATTTACCATCCACTACTATGTTGTATAGGTTCGCATCTGCTTCACTCTTTGTGAAGCCCAAGCCAGTGAAGTAGATGTTTATCCTAATGTACCAAGAAGGAGGTTCTTTCTTTAGCCCATGCAACACTCTCTTGAGTAGGCACACATGTGACTCACGATCGAAGGTTTCAAAACCTTTAGGTTGCTCTATGTACACCTCTTCCTCAATTGTGTCATTACGAAAGGTTGTCTTTACATCCATTTGATGTATCTTCCAACCCATCTGCACTGATAGTGCCAATATATATCTTATAAATGAGTACCTTACAATAGGAGCAAAGCTCTCATCATATTCAATCCCCTCTACTTGTGAAAAGCGACGGGCCACAAATCTAGCCTTATGCTTCTCCACACTACCATTTGTAGATTGATTTACCTTGTAAAGCCAATGGGAGCTCACCATAGACTTATCCTTTGGTCTCGAGACCACATCCCAAACATTGTTATGAACAATGGAGTCACACTCCTCCAACATGGCATCAACCCAAACTGGATACTGCACTTCTTCCTGAAAGGAAGATGGCTCTGTCTCAACACATTCACTCATAAGAGCCATGTATCTAGTGTACCTATCAGGTGACCTCCTATGTTTTCATTGTCATGTGGGTGTTCCCACATTCTCTCTAGCATCCGATAGCAATCTATCTGCCTCTCTAGTGCACTTTCTCCCATCTCTGGAAGACTCTTCCTGAGTAGATGTTTCCACTCCCTGATCCTCTACATGTGGCTGCTCCACATCAATCTAAGGCTCCTCAACCTTACAAATTAAAATCTCCTCAACTGCTTGTAGTTGAAGCTCCCTCTCAAGGGAAACTCACATGGCCTTCTCCTCATCGAATCTGACATCCCTGTGAACCACTGTCATCTTACTGGTCGGAAATTACACCTGATAGTTGTGAGGTGTAATAGTGTACCCCACAAATATCCACAACTTTTTTGTTAGCTCAATGTTCTTCCAAGCATCTTTGGTCACATGGAAGTATATTGATGACCCAAAATCCTAAAGTGACAAACATTTGGCCTCTTACCGGAATGAGCCTCCTCTGTTGTCTTTAGCCCAAGTATTCGATGTGGACTACAGTTTTGAACATAAATCATTGTGTTGCATGCCTCAAACCACAAGTCTAGTGGGAGACCCTGATCATGCAACATTGCCCTCACTACCCCTACTATGTTTATGTTCTTCTTCTTGGCCACCCAACTCTATTGAGGGTTATGGTGTGGCGTCAACTCCCATTTAATCCCTTCCACTGCACAAAAGTTATTAAACTCATTTGAGACATACTCGCCACCATTATCACTCTGTAGAGCTTTAACCTTCTTTCCCGACTCTTTCTCCACCAATGCTTTAAACTCACAAAACTTTGTGAAGGTTTGATCATTTTTCTACATAAAAACTATCCAGCATTTTTGAGAAAATTCATCAACAAATATAACATAATACTTATGTTTGGCCATGGATTTTGTCAAGAATGGTTCACACACATTTGAATGGACTCTCTCTCGAATAGCCTCTTCTTGACTATCTTTGTCATGAAAGGAATTCTTGGTGTATTTACCCAAAGTACACCCCTTGCATGTATCAACTTGCTCTAGTGTACCTTTGGGAAAACCGATGGAGATTTGTTGCATGATCTTCAAAGCCCCATGATGCAAGTGACCCAATCACCTGTGCCACAACTTGCCATTGTCTCAGCTCTAGACCATCTATTCTTTCATGCTCAAAGTAGCACAATCCTCTACATTCATATTATAGAGATTCTTTACCCGAATTCCTATCTTCTTTACTTGACTCATGACTATGTGTCGAACGAATGCCTTTCCTTTCGAGAAGATCACATCATAGCCTCTGTCCTCAAGCATGGAAATGGATACCAAGTTCTTCTTCATCTCGAGCACATATATAACATTCTTCAAGGTGACTCAAGCCCCATGCTCCCTCTAAAAAGTAACCGTGCCCAATCCAGTAGCACTATACCTCCCGTCGTCACCCATCTCAATATACATCTAGATATATTTCTCCTCTAGGTCACTGAATAACTCCTTGTTTCCAGTCATGTGGAATGAACTCCAATGTCTAAGTACCATTAACTTCACATCATTGATGAAACCATGTATGCAATGATGGAAAAGTCCAATTCGAATTGAGACACCAAAGCCTCACCCGTCACTCCTCTTGATGACTTCTTCTTAGACTTTTTGAGTGGTCAATTTGTAGCAAAATGGGCCAGCTTGTGACAATGAAAGCACTTAAATTTCATCATGTATTTCTTCTTACCTCAATGGCAAGAATATGATTTAGAATGGGAATCTTTCCTTTTGCCCTTATTCACCTTAATCGCTAAGGCACAGTTCTCTTCATCATTAGTCTTTGATGAAGAGTGATCCCTAATGTTCCTCCTAATATCCTCCTACATCAAATCTGACCATAGTCATTCCCAATCTGGTAGCTTCCCTCAACCATTGATAGAGTCCTAATAACTATTCCAACTCTTTGAGAGTCCTAGAAGAGCTAGACTCACCATATCATCCTCCGCAACCATGATTCCAAAATTTCCAAGTTCATCATGACATTAAGTGAACTTGGTCAAGTATTTTGGAATAGTCTCGCCTTTCTGGATTTTGATTTTTGGAAGTTTGTCCTTCAGTGCCAATTTCCTTTGTTCATTGATTTTCTGATACAAGTCCGTCAATTGTTTCCACATAGCATATGGATTTTTCTTGCCATGGAGACTCAAGACAATATGGTCTCGAACTCCCTCAAGGATTATCCACATCACCTTCACCACACACTTCTTCCATTTGTCTAGATTCTGTGCATCCAATGCTACTGCCTTACAAATGCCTTGATCAATGAATTCCTTCAAGACATTATCCTCGAGCACATCCTTCATTCTATCCCTCTAAGCTATATAGTTTGAACTGCCTTCCAAGGCATACTCGAGCCACAAACCGGAGAACGCAATATGTCGATCCTGAAGTATGTATTGCAAAATCGAATTTCACCTCTAACCCAAAACTAAAAACTTCAAAATATCATCTAGTATATTTTCTTTAGCTCTCATACTGTGTAGAATTTCCTGTAGATTCACAATCTCATGCAATGTACTACATCATAGAACAAGAATCTACTTCTACTTTCAACCAACAAAAGCCAATAGATCGATCAAAACAATAAGAACAAGAAGAAGAGAAAACAATGGAACATAACACAATAAGCTTTCCTAGGGAAAGCGACAACTCAAAACCCCGCTTATCTGTATTGTATTAAATCATAAATATGAGTGAAGATACAAAGCTTGTTCTCACTAGAACAATTCTGCACAAGTATGCTCAACTCTCAACTCACAAGCTAGTTCAAGCCAAATCCTTAGCCTATTCAGCAGCTCTCCAAGCCCCTAATCTCTTACATAATTCCTAGGATGAATAGCCTGTATTTAAATGGAATCATCTTTCCAAAACTGTACAATCCAAACATAGGCCCTTCTCTAATTTCATGCATGATATTTACAACTCAGTAAATCATACAACAGATAGCACATTGTCCCTGCACTCAAGTCTCAACTGGGTCTTTCTCAGAATTGACATGCATGATTTTATGATGAGGGAATCTTCAGTTAACTAGAATGACACATGTGAATGCACTAGTGCACCAACTGATTGTTAACTCTCTATTAGTTCCTCAATTATTTTGGAACTAATTTTAACTAAACATAACTTAGTAAACTAGGTGATCTAATTTACAACTCAATTTAAACTCATACTAGACCTCTAGAGCTTAGGGAGAACATATACATGACTTTAGAAAGAAACCCAACTCAAAATTCCTAAGCTAATTAAGTTAATTAAACTTAATTAACTATTTACAAGTTGCTATGAGAAAATAATTTGCTTTTAATTCTCATTTTAATTCAAGGACAAATTAAACTAGAATTTCTTGTTGCCATTTCTCAACACTCCCTCACAAAAAGAAAGGGATTATTAGCTACCCTTATCCTGTCTCTATGAAACTTGAATTTACATCTTGACAATGCCTTTGTCAAAATGTCAATATCTTAATCTTGATCAAATGGAGGGCCTCATGAGCAACCCCAACATCATCATGAATCAATCTACCTGAGAGGAATCCTAATTGTTCTGACGATAGAGAAGAAGAGAGTATGATCTACATTTTGTTAGCCAAAACTTTAGTAATAACCTTGTAAATGAGGTTGCAAAGAGAAATTGGAAAATAATCATTGAAAGTAAGAGGCTGAGAGAATTAGGAATCAGAGCTAAAAAATTAGTGTTAATCGCCCCAATTACCTTCCCATAGCATCAAGCCTCCTCCACAACACTCTAGGTATTTTTCCCAATCAAATAAAAAATGCAATATAAAATTCTATTGTCCATCTGTATGGACCAGGACATTTATCCTTAGCAAAGAATTTTAGAACATCCTTTATCTCATCGAGTGTGACAGGTGTTCCCACTCTATTAGAATCCTCTTCTGAAAAAAGGCATGGATAGTGTTTGAGGATTTTAAATTGGGCCTAAATCATGCAGTCTCTAGAAACTAGAATAGACGAGAAAAATATGCCCTCACAAACTTTTCCAAACCCTCTAAGAGTTGTAAACATTACCTTCTTCATCCTAGATGTCTCAGATTTATTTTTTGTTTCTCTGAAATGAGGAAAATTTATGAAAGAATTTAGTGTTCCCATCACCCTCATTGATACAAATTTCCTTACTCTTCAAAGGCCAGAGCTCCTCCTCGTCTCTAAGAAGTTGGACCTTCCTTTCTTCCAAGGAGCAAAGTTTACATGTTAATAGACTCTAAAAAACTAGAAGATGTGAAAGAAAGATGACAAGAGTTAATACTATCCTTAAAAATTTCCAATTCCCTTTGTTGAACATGAAGATGATGTACATCCCATATTTTAACATGAATCTTTAGAATCTTCATTTTTAAGTACCAGGACTCCATGGTCGAGAGAGATGTATCAGTAGGACCATTTTTCCAAACATCGTGTACCAATTTAGAGAAAGAATCATCTTTAATCCATGTATGGCTAAACTTGAATGGAGTCTTATGAGAAGAAACATTGAAATCAAGTTGAAGGAAAATGGGAGAATGGTCAGAATTAGTATCCTGGTAGATCCAAGATCTATATTTACCCATGGAGGATAACAAAGACTCGACAATAAAAAATGATCTAGGCATTTAGCAATGCCTTCCACCAGACATGCCATTTATCCATTGTACAGCAAGAGGATATGGGAATATGTCAATGTGGTGTGAATCGCCAATAATTTTAAGGATCTCTAGAGCAAAAGGACCAAGACAAATGATTTTATCGCAAATTTCAGTGGCAAAGGTCATGAAGTTAAGGTCACTAGCTAGGATAAGAGAGGGATCACAAAGAAGTAATAATTTGGTTTTTACCCAAGTTAAAGGGAATACAAAATAAATCATCCATACTCTCGAAGGATATATACACCCATATTTCATGTTTGTGCTAATGTGAAAGTAACTATGACTAGACACCATGGAATTAAATACAAATGATCATTCCCAAATTCATGATAGTCCAAGTAACTCTTAAAATTTATGACAAATCTAAATCTCTTCAATATTTTACATTGTAACATGCATGATGCTCCACAATTATGCTAGAAATTACTCACCAGCATTTATTTAATCATCTCTATAGGTCCCAAATTAATTTACAACTATTTTATAGACTTCCAACTTAACAGTCGTTATAAAATATTGCACACCAATATAATTTCATTAATAAAAAGAGAATTTTGACACTTATTTGGTCCATAGTATCATGTTGGAAACTGAAGAAGGGACATATACTCTGCACCCAACTATAGGCACAACTACACTACAATTTCTTGTAGCTTGCCACCTTAAGTGAGCTCCATTGTCTGAAGGATGCTTTACTCACGAAAATACAATAGGGATTTAACTTAGGGTATGAAGTATGAAGGTCATTCTCCTTCTCTACAGGAAACATGAACAATACCTCTGATTCAATAAGTTTGAACATATCACACAACAAAAATATGGCCATTAAGACCCTACATAGCACAAAAGGTAATCACTCCATCACTTCTTATGGTCCCTCGGTGATTCTCCTTCTTTCAATTCTTAACTTGCAAAAAATAAGCAAAAAATTGAGCTTCTCTCTATCTACCTGAATTAGATTAAGGACTTTCTCACTTGCACCCTTAACTAAATTCAATTCAAGCATGGAATCTAGAGCCTGACTTTCAAACACATGTTTACAAGTTGTTGATTTAAAATGGCTTTGGGTTCATGGTCATAGTTTGTCTCTCTTCCTTTGTCTCTAATATCCCATTGCTACAGCAAAAACCAGTCTCTTTTACTCCTCCTAAGAATTACTTTATGTATGAGAGGTCAAGGGTCCCCTTATTAAGTTTTAGATGTAGAATTTCCTGTAGATTCACAAGCTCATGTAATGAATTAAAGAAAAGGACAAGAATCTACTTCTACTTTCAACCAGTGAAAGCCAATAGATTGATGAAAACAATAAGAACAAGAAGAATATAAATCAATGGCACATAACACAATAAGTTTTCCTGGGGAAATCCACAGCTCAAAACCCTACCTATCTATTTTGAATTAAATCAGAAATATGTGTGAAGATACAAATCTTGTTCTCACTATAACAGTTCTACACAAGTATACTCAACTCTCAACTCATAAGCTAGCTCAAGCCAAATCCTTAGCCTATTCAACAGCTCTCTAAGCCCCTAATCTCTTGTGTAATTCCTAGGATGAATAGCCTGTATTTAAAGGGAATTCATGCTCCCAAAACTGTGCAATCCAAACATAGGTCCTTCTCTGATTGCATGCATGATATTTACAACTCAATAAATCATATAATTGATAGTACATTTTCCGTGCACTCTAGTCCCAACTGGGTCTTTCTCATAATCGACATGCATGAGTTTCTGATGAGGGAATCTTTAGTTAACTAGAGTGACACTTGTGGATGCACTAGTGACCAACTGACTGTTAACTCTCTATTAGTTCCTCAAATAGTTTGGAACTAATTTAACTTAACATAACTCAACAAACTGAGTGATCTAATTTACAACTTAATTTAAACTCACATTGGACCCCTAAAAATTAGGGAGAACATATACATAACTTCAAAAAGACTTCCAACTCGAATTTCCTAAGCCAATTAAGTTAATTAAACTTAATTAACTATTTACAAGTTTCTATGAGAAAATAATTTTATTTTAATTATCAGTTTAATTTAGGGACAAATTAAAATGAAATTTCTTGTTGCCATTTTTCAACATTAGACTCAACCAATTCTCTTCCATATGATATGTAACCCATACTAGAAGTAATTTGGTACTTCTCCCCATCTCTCTCATAACTACATAGCAATTAAGTAGATCAACTAGAATGTCAAGGTTCAAAAACATTAATTCATAGAAAGATAGGAAATTTTCCAATATCCATTATAGGCTTCCTTAAGCAAGCTACCCTTTCAAACATTTGGATCCATATAGGCTTGTTCTTCCTCCTTAAATTCAACATTTTATCATTTTCAATCAAAAACATATTTACATCAAACAGTTTTGGCCATATAGCTATGTTGGTTCTCTAGCATCATCATATTTTAATTACATTACAAAACTTAGGGGATTAGAGAAAGGGATATACTAATTTGTCACTAAATATTACAGCTTTGTTTCATTCCATCCTTGTAACCGATGAAAATACACTTGATTTCTAGGTTATTCATTTTCTCCTTAGGAACATGGACAAAAGCCTCATAGCCAAATAATTTGAGATGTGTCTCTTAGGCCGCTATAATACTAGTGATTCCCCCATTAATATTTTCATTGTAGCCCTTATTGTTATTATTGTGTCCCTATTGTCCCCATATTGTTATTAGTGTGCCCCATAGAAGCCCACTATTATTATTTTTGTGCCCTTATATTGTTATTGTTATGTCGGCTTTGATTATATTGTGACCCCTTAGACTCCTCTATATAGAAAGGAGGTTTAGTCAGTTTTATCATCCAAGAATTGTTCATTTGTGTAATGTAAAGGAGGTTTCCCCCTCGAAGAGGCTGATTTTGAAGGTGTTGATCTATCTTTTCTTCTATTTTGTGAGTTGGTTGCAACATTTGGTATCAGAGCTTTGGATTTTAGGGTTTCGCTGCTCCAAAGAAGTCATCGTGGCCTTTTCGCTATAAATTTTTCTCTGCAACATTTCAAAAGCTAAAAAAAAACCCATTTGAGCCGAAATCTCTTTGAACCTTGAGTCTAAATTTCACGTATTTTATCACTACATTTTCGGAGATATGATCCAAGGAAGTTAGGGTGTTTGCAAGATCTCGAATTATATTTCAAACAAGTGACCTTCGTAAAATCATCATAACTTTCTCTCTGAGTATCATATAGAAAATTAATAAGAAGCTACAGAAAAATAACATATTATAGATTTTTGTGCATCATTTTCAGATCTGAAGGTTGAAACAGTGACACGTGGCACTTCATACAAGTTAGCTCTACTGAAAAGTGTATAATTAGGTCATCTTGGGAGAGTGAGCATAACTCTTTCTTGGAGAATCCAATTTCAATCAAACTAGTGGCATTGGAAAGAGGACTCAGAGGGCTACCACAATTCAAAATTTCAAATCTTGAAGATCCAAAATTTCAGAGATACCTCAGCTTCAATATCAAGCTCCTACAAAGTGAGAAAATGTGTGTAGTTTTTTTTTAAATTTTGCATAATCTTGGTTTGAAAAATTAGTTTGAAGGAATTCAAAGGGCATAATTGATCCAAGTGGATATTGGTGGCCACCCGCTAATTCAACTTGGATCCCCTCTAGTGCTTCGTACAGTTTTTTTCAGTTTCCTTAAGTATAGCACAATTTACTATTTTTAGCAATTTTTGGGGTCCTACACTTCCGGAGCCATTTTGAGGCCCTAAACGACGTTTTTTGGGAAATCTACTGCTAGTGATTTTTTGTGACTAAAAATCGTCTTTTCCATCGTAGTCCTCGGAGAGATCTTTCCAACGGGCTATCATGCGCGTCAAACGGAGATAAGACGACCAATTCGCGACCCCGGGAAGTTGATGTACCAACTTACCCAAAAACGGGGCCCACAATTTGGCGTTTCATCTTCCAGGGTTAGGTTTTGGAATGTGAAGGGTTTTTCCATTGTTTCTCAACAATAAATAGGCCTTCGAGCCTCATTGTAACACAGTTCAGAGGCATGTAGCCACACATCTCTTCTCAGAGATAAGCTACCATCGCCCTAGCTGGTTTATTTCTATTTCCGGTTGTAAGCATATTTCAGTCTTTTCCATTAATGAAATGAAGTATTATTTCCGCTGCATCTTTGTGTTTATGGTTATCTCTGTAATTTGTTGTGTTCCTGTTTAAGTCTAGATCAACAGAATGCTAGTTTGTAATTTTGTGTTTTTTTTGTTTGCAACGTTCCTCATTCACATTCATTACAAGAATGATAATTCTTTTCCGGGCTTAGTATTATTTAGTATATTCTTAACATGAATTTTTGAGCTCTGCACAATGGACGAATCTGATATATAATATTTCTCAGTATTTGCTTAGTATGAATTTCCAGTCTTTACATAGTGTATGAATTCTCGCCTCCATATTTCGAAAAATGTATCAAAATTCTAAGGCATTGCTAAAGAGCCACATGTGCGAAATGCAAAGGAGCGAAGGAAAAAGAGTGGGTTTTCCTTCCATTGTCCGTAGTGATGAACTGTGCATGCGACAATAACAACAAATAACCAAAATGATTGTCGAAACAAAGAATGTTTGAATCACGATAAAACACAAAACCAACATTTTTGTGCGCAATGCTAAGGTGCAAATAAAGATATTTGTCTATTAAATATTTATTATTATCATGCAATATTAAATTAAGTGTTTTTTTAATAATGTGAAACGGTATTGTAGAGGGAACTTTATTACATATGCACGAAATGATTAAAACTTTAAGCAGAAACTTAGTATCCAATTAAAACAAAGATAAGGTTATTGTGCATAATGAAAGCTATGCACAATGAAAAAGATTGATATAACTACGGTTCTTTGTTTGCTAGGTGAAAGATTCCCTGCATGCATTAAAAAATTATTGAATTTGCTTTCATAATAATATCATTAATTATTTTTTGCAATCGATAAAATTTATTATTAAATAAATTTGCCTTTCATATACCAAGTCTCTTTCGAATAAATCACATAGGAAGTTTAAGGTCGACATCATAAAGTTAATTTAATTTAATTTATATTTATGATTTTTAGGTTTATAGTTTTTTAATGAAAGCTTTCAGTGTGCAGAGGAAGCTTTGTGTGCACATAGTAAGCTTCAATGTGAGCTCCACACAATGAAACTGTTGAGAAATCAATGCTAGTATAATTAGGGTTATATTTCTCTTTCTTGGTAATTACTTGTGTATTATGTTGGATTATTTTATTTCTTTATTATATTATATTTCATCAAGAAATTACCAAATTATGTGTGTATTCGGATCACAAGAACAAGACACACAAGATGTAGGCACTATGTCAAGGAAAAACCCCTATTTAGGGGAAAAACCAGTAAATCTTCCTTTAGTAGTTAAGACGAGATAATCCAAGACTGTTCAACCTAGACACAAACCTCCTCCAACCACCAAGTCATCTCTTCTTTCCAACAACTTCGATCTAGATCTTCCACCTTGCAACAACAACACTTTGACCCAACAAATCCAGAATTTCGACCTTATAGCAACAAAATATTCAACCCAACACATTCATAACTTTGACCTTCCCAGTAACAAAAGTTCGATCCAGAAAATAGCCCAGTAACTTCGCATAAGAGAGAGAGAGAGAGAGAGAGAGCCCAGAAAATTCGACTTGCACTTCTTCCTTCTTCTCCTTGAAATTCACACTTTTTCTAAACTTCCTTGATGTGTATCAAACTTGTTGAGTTGATGTCGAAATATATCAAACTGCTCTTGTATATATAACCTCTTCTGTGGGAAAATTGTCCTATTATAGGCCAACTTCATTAGCAAAGGGCTGACTTGGTGTGGAGGTGACAAATTACATTTTTTACTCAATAATAATTCTTTTTACATGATTCAAAAGCCCAAGAAGGGTCTCATTAAATGGAAAATGACTCTAACGACTCAATATAAAATCTAGAAGTCCACAATGGGGACTTTGACCTATAAAATGATGACCCAAGCATGAAACACATGCTTTAATAAGGCATTGTAATAATAATACAAATTTCTTTTTCATTCTTTGACTCAAATATGAAGACCAAACCTAGTTACATTCTTTAACACTCCCTCTTAACTAGGGAGGTATTCATAATTTATACATGTATATACAAGGACAAGGAAGATCTCAAAACACAGTAACTACAAAGAACTTAGGCACACGTGGTGCCACAGACTAGATTGCTGACTAGGGAAATTTTGTTATAGATTTGATATGAAAATACAAATATACCCAAGAATAACAAGATCTGAATATAAAAAGACTTCACTTTATTATTCAAACCCTTAAGGTAGGGCAACACCATACATTCACTCAAGGAAGGAGAACCCCCCACAAGCCATATGCCTATTCATACAATAATCCTTAACATCTCTCAATGGGGAGTCTCTAGCCTCTATATAGGCTTCATACATACAATACCATGGGTCATTACCATGGTTCCCTCAATACCATCTATCTAATACCATGGGCTTATTACATTATTGCTAACTACTTATGGTTCCTTACATGATACGGGTTAACCACCTTATTTATTACTATGGCCCATCCCATTATTACATTATTCCCTTGGGTACCTCCCTCTGTACCCCATATGATCCCCCCTAGGTATACTACGTTCCAGCCCCCGTTAACATGTTTCATCCTCAAAACATGGGAAGAACACAAATAATAAGATCTACTCAAAAGAGTAGTCCACTGCTACCATGCACGTGCATCTAGCCATCCAAGAGAAAGGTGAACCCTCGATCTAGCTGGTGCCTCGCTCGCTTGAGATGGAAGTTGACCCTGACAGTTCTTCTGTGTTAATGTGTAGTAGGTGGATCTTCGCCCCTCTCTATCTGTCATGTGGGGGTTGTTGTCCTTGTGGCTAATTTGTTGCCATCTTGTTGGTTGTTTTCTTGCGGGGTGATGTGAGTGCTGATATGCTGAAGTTTTAACCAACAATGTCTTTTTATTTAATTCACCACCTAATGGAGCCTGATTGGTAGCTTGTACATGTTGTGATGCCTTTTGTTGTTTCTTATCTTCCAATATTACTTCAACCACTGAGTCCTCATCTAATGTATCCGTACCTGTAATATTTTCTGTTTCAGCCTCCTTGGATTCTCCCTGTTTTTCTTGTATCTGGTTTGATGTTTGTGTTTGGTTGTCGACCATCAAGGGCTCATAATTTGATGTGTCAGTCCTGGAACATCTTCTGCTTTAGCCTCCTTGGACTCTACCTGTTTATTGATGGAAATATTCTATAATGTAATTTTCTTCTTTTTATATCAAAGCTTCAGGAATTTCTTCTGCACATTAATATTGATAGTACCCATCGATTCCATCCAAGGATATCCCAAAACAACATCCACATTAGCCATATCTGAATCATAAAAATAAGAATACAATACATACTTGTCCATAGAAATCTTTAAATCTTTATAAACTTGCACCTCCTCATTATTAACTCGTGTGTGCTCCATTTGTTTTGCTGGAACTTGCAATTTTTTTGCGAAATTGACATTGATAAGATTTTGCTTACAACTAGGATTTATAGACACAATGATCTTCTCCTTATGAATATATCCATGAACCTGTAATAAGCAGATAGCAGTAGAAAAAAACCCCACATGTTTCTCATTATCTTGTTTTCTAGCATGAGACCATCTATCTAAAAGGAATTTTTCAAATTCTTCATCGAGCAGGTTGGAACACTTCTCTTTGTTAAGTACTTCCCACCATGTGGCCGCCTCATCTGTAAAACTAGCCATTACCCAAAATCTCCAATGGTGTGCCCATAATGACTTTTTTGCTTTTATGTATTCTTCAATAGTAGGACTATTATATTTTCTTGTAAAATATAGAATTGCCATGAAGATAAAATATAGAATTGCCATGAAGAGGGTTTGGGAAAAAATTCACTTGGCGAAAATTTGGAATTGTCACAATTTAGTCAATATTGCTCAATTCCTATTATGACCTATTTTCAGAAATGGGACAATCATTCTGCATCTTCCCATGTGATAGAAATCTCGATTTAGGCGCTGAAATTTCCGATTTATGTTGCAACTGTCTCGTTGTCACAAAAAAATTCTAAAAAAAAACGCTGATTTTAAATCAGCGATATCTCCCTCATTCGAACTCCAATTTGACTGCTTTTTTTTTTGAACTTGGGTATTTTTTCACAAAAATTCTAGATCTGCAATTAGATTCTGCATATTTTTCATCAGAACGTACAGGTCTGCTCCGAAAACTCGCCACCCTGAAAAATGTCTGCAACCCAACTGATTTTTAAATCAGGAATATCTCCCTCATCCAGACTCTGATTCGACCGATTTTTTTTTCAAATTGGGTAATTTTTCACCAAAAACCTAGATATGCAATTAGATTCTACATATTTTTCATCAGAACGTACACTTATGATTTGCAAACTCGCCTCCCCAAAAAAAAAGAAAAAAAAAAAAAAAAAAAAAAGAAAAAAACAACTCGTTTTGCCCAAAAAAAGTGCTCTGATACCACTTCTTATAGATATGATATGAAAATATATGAAAATACAAATATACCCAAGAATAAAAAGATTTGAATATAGAAAGACTTCACTTTATTAATCAAACCCTTAAGGTAGGGCAACACCATACATTCACTCCTTAAGGAAGGAGAACACTCCACAAGCCATATGCCTGTTCATACAATAATCCTTGACATCTCTCAATGAGGAGTCTCTAGCCTCTATATAGGTCTCATACATACAATACCATGGGTCATTACCATGGTTCCTTCAATACCATCTATCTAATACCATGGGCTTATTACATTATTGCTAACAACTTGTGGCCCCTTACATGATACGGGTTAACCACCTTATTTATTACTATGGCCCATTCCATTATTATGTTATTCCCTTGGGTAACTCCCTTTGTACCCCATATTATCTACCCTAGGTATACTACAACTTTATCTGTGTGGGACTAAGATGGACTAAAGCTTTCAACCTCTCTAGGTACCATTAGGATTACTTGCTGACCATTAATCCAGGGAATTAGGTGTGTAATGGAAGGTCAGAGCTCTATGACCAACACCACCCTCCCTACCTTGGGAACTAGAAATCAACACATATGTTGACGAGATGTCATCCCAGGCATTTTGTATCACAAAAGATGCCTCCTTAAGTCTCTTGCAAACATTTTTCATTAACAAAATCAATGCTATTAACCAAACCAAGGATGCTTCTCAAATATTCAAACTTCTCATTAGGAAGAGACTTTGTTAACACATTATCTACCTGTTCGTTGATCAAAACATATTGTAGCTTCACAAACCCATCTTGTACCAAATTTATAATATAGTGGTGCTTATTGTTGATATGCTTCGTCCTTCTATGGAACACATGATCTTCATACATCTTAATGTTGCTTTGATTATCACAATTTATCACAATAGGAATTAGAGGTTTCTCAAACAAATTTGACAGAAGTTTCCTCAACCATACAACCTCCTTTCTTACTTCACATGCAGCCACATACTCAACTTCAACACTACTTAAAGCAAAAGGATCTTGCTTTTTACTCATCCATGAAATCATCACAGACACCAAACTAAAACATCCACCAGTAGTGTTTCTTCCATCATTCTCACTGCCACCCCAATCAGAATCTGTAAAACTTGTCAGCTTGATTTCCTTCTATCATACTTTAGGAAGTGATGAATAGTAACCCGTAGATATCTTAATATATTCTTGGAATCTATTTAATGATCATGATGAGGCTCCAACTGAAACTTACTAAGAATCTTCACATCAAAGCATATATTTGGTCTATTGTTTACTAGATATATTAGAGAACCCACCAACTTTCAATAGGTGGTAGGATCTATGAGACTTAAGTAAGGGATTCTCAACTTCTTGATATTGGTGATCATGGGAGTAGTCATGGACTTGGACTCCATAATACAAAATTTATGCAACAACTTAATTATATACTTTCCTTGCCCCAGATATATCTCCCCAGGTTTTCTACCATACTACCAAACCTAGGTAATAATGCATCAATACCAGATCCTTAATCTCGAACTTAGCTACCAATCTCTTCTTGCATTTGTGCATCCTTCACTCTAAACATGTAATAAATAAATCATCCACATATAGTATAATAATGATTGGCTTATTATCCACAACCTTGATATAGAGATTTGGATCAGCAAAACTTTTGACGAACCTAATTCTTAGAAGGTATGCATACATTCGTGCATACCATGCCCTAAGAGCTTGCTTCAAACCATATAGGGCTTTCTTGAGTCTACAAACATGAGCGTCTTTTCCATTTGTTTCAAATCTTTCAGGCTCTTTAATGTATACTTCTTCATCAGCAGTTCCATTCAGAAATGTTGATTTTACATCCATTTGATGGATATTCCATCCCATTGTTACAGGAAACGAAACTAGAGATCTTATAGTAGTACATCTTATGGTAGGTGCAAAGGTTTCTTCGTAGTCTATGCCTTCCTTTTGAGAGAAACCCCTTGTAACGAATCTAGCTTTGTACTTATCTATGCTTCCATCAACAATGTGCTCGATCTTGTAAATCCATTTAGAAGTGACAACCGATTTGTCAATTGGTTTAGGAATGATTTCCCAAAACCCATTCTTCATGATGGATTGCTATTCTTCTTGCATAGGATTCTTCCATGCTTCTTGATGAGAAAATTCCTCAAATGTAGTTTCCTTGTGTTCTTTCCTAAGGCACATCCCTTGCATATTCCTTCGTGATCTTCTTTAATATTGGGAATTCCATTTACCAATTCATTGAGAGAGGGAATAACCTTGTAATGTAAATGGCCATATCTTCTACGCCATAGTTCAATGGGATTGATTTCCATGTGAACTAGGGCTTGAGGAGATGGTGTTATTACTCTATATAGAGTTCCTTCATGAATTCCAATAACCCTGGCTTTATCAATGCTTAAATATTTACCCCAAACCAAAACTTTTCCATCTACAAAAGCAATTATATCATCTTTATCTTCTAAGTAAGAAATTGAAAGTAAATTATTTTTCAAACTTGGAACATAGAGTATATTGTTGAGATGTAGCTTTGCTCCATTGTCTAGCTTCAAAGAAGTTGATCTCAGTCCTTTAACAACATAGATTTTGTTGCCACCCAAATCTACTGCATGAGAATATTGTTCCTTTGATAGAGTGTGGAGTTGTTTTCTATCTCCTGTCATGTGTCTTGATGCTCCACTATCAATGATCCATCCATTGTCATCATTGAGTGAACCTGTGATTGCAGCCAAAAGCCTTTGCTTTTGACCTTGTTGAATAAGTTGTAAATTATTATTTTGATCCAACTTCCTACAATATTTAATCCCATTTTCAAGTATGTTGTCATAGAGGGAGTAGTCCTTTCTTTAAAGCCAATAGAGTGATGTCCAATCTTCCTTGACCTTAGATATGATACCATGTTGAGAAATCAATGCTAGTAGAATTAGGGTTAGATTTCTCTTTCTTGATAATTACTTATGAATTATGTTGGCTTCTTTTATTTATTTATTATATTATATTTCTTCGAGAAATTACCAAATTATGTGTGTATGAATATCACGAGAACAAGAGACACAAT
This sequence comes from Pinus taeda, assembly GCA_000404065.3. NCBI lineage: Eukaryota > Viridiplantae > Streptophyta > Pinopsida > Pinales > Pinaceae > Pinus > Pinus taeda. The sequence goes on along the minus strand of APFE030843431.1, from coordinate 8,814 downwards.
ATGTAGGCACTCTGCAAGGGAAAAACCCCTATCTATGGGAAAACCCAATCAAACATCTTCCTCCAGTAGTTAAGATGAGATAATCCAAGACTCTTCAACCTAGACACAAACCTCCAACCAGATCTAGATCTTCCACCTTGCAGCAACATCACTTCGGCCCAGTAAATCCAGAATTTTGACCTTCCAGTAGTAGAATCTTTGACTCAACGCATTCATAATTTCGACCTTCCTAGTATCATAACTTTGATCTGACAAATAACCCAGTAAATTCGCATAAGAGAGAGAGAGGGAGATAGCCCAAAAACTTTGACTTGCACTTCTTCCTTCTTCTCCTTGAACTTCACATTTTTTCTGCACTTCCTTGATGTGTATCAAACTTGTTTAGTTGATGTCCAAATAGATAGAACAAATCTTGTATATATATCCTCTTTTGTGGGTCGAATTGTCCTCTTGTAGGTCGACTTCATCAGGCAAGGGCTGACTTAGTATGGAGGTGACAAATTACATTTTTGACTCAATAATAATTCTTTTTACAAGATTAACAAGCCCAAGAAGGGTCTCATTAAATGGGCAATGACTCTAATGATTCATTATAAAACCTAGAAGTCCTCAATGGGGACTTTGCCCTATAAAATGATGACCTAAGCATTCAACCCATGCTTTAATAACCCATTTTAATAATAATACAAATTTATTTTTCATTCTTTGACTCAAATATGAAGACCAAACCTAGTTACATTCTTCAATAGAAACAAGCTTCTACATCTAGCACGAGTTCTTTTAATTCTTATTTTCTTTAAGAAAAATTGTATATGTGTATAAATAAATTGCTTACAAAGATTGATTTATCATTGACTATTGCAAAACAAAATATGGAGCTATTCACAATGCTTTAAAAAGTAAAACCCAAAGTTTAATGTATTACTATTAGATCTTGCTTGCAACTTGAGAAAAATAATTTATTATGTGATAAGTCCCTGTTGCTTTTTACAAATTGATAAAATTTATTATTAAATAAATATGATTCAGTGATAGTGAATGTTTCATTTTGTGGAGCTTTCACTCAGCAAAAGAAGCTTACATTGCATAATGAAAACTTTCATTCTAAGCCTTGCACAATGAAAGCTCCACACAAGGAAAATCCGCACAATGAAACATTGATCCATACAACTCACGATTTTGTACATGAATTCATAAATAACGAGAATTGGAACATAGTAATCAATCTTTATGCTTAAGAAGCCTTGAACAATAACTAACATAGTTACAATAATTATAATTGTATTCAGATTCAAATGTTAATCACTATATCTATGATTAAAATAAACATTACAAGTGGAATAGATTATTTATTTATTTTCAGAGGAAAAAAACTAAACTGAATTTTATTAAAGGATGAAAATTCAGTTACATATTTCAAAATCATTTTCAAATATCCATCTTTAAAAATGGAAGAGAGTATTCAGCCAAGTATTCAAAAATTACCCCAGAGAACATATTCAAAATACATCTTGGGCATCCATTACCAGATATGGGGTGAGCTATTCCAATCACAATGTCAAAGATAGGAAAACAAAGAACAACATAGTAACAACACATTTCGAGTAAAAAATCTAGTGAACCTGTTATGGGAGAAAAATTCTCCCCTCCCCCATGATAATCCCTTCAGAAATGAAAGTGTAAAACATGTAGCCCTCAGTGTCCAACAATCCTTTTTTAGACAGGGATTCTGCAATCACATTCGATTCTCGGTATATATGTTGAATGTGAAAACTCTGAAATGTCTAAATGGGTCCATCTGTGTGAAGCAGCTAATTCGAGAGCTCTGTGGGGTCAAATGTTATTTTACCTGAGATGCCCTCAATGATCATCTTCGAGTCCCCGTATACATGGATTTCCTGGATCTACCTGTGATTTGTGAATTAAAGGAGGCCCCAAATATCCACCAAATCAGCGCTTGATTTTGTACCTAGGCCACCAAACCAATGTAGCTTGTAGAGTGAATTTATGTTGATACGTAAGCTATCTCCACAGTCACATCTACCTTGGTAATTCACTTCATCGAAGAACCCTATCGGTAATGTAATCAGAGGAATCATGAGTCTCCCCGACATATTCTTGTATTTTTCCTTCAATGGTTCCACATATTCAAGCCAAGCATGTATCTTTGTAACAATCCTGCAAATATTATGTGGAATGCCCCTAAAAATGACATGATTTCAAGACTTCCATATCTCCCATAAGACAAATAGTGGGATGAAAATAGTCAAACCATGTCCCTCAAAACCCCATCCGAGACATTGTTCAATAGAAGAAAAGGTTCTATCAGGAAATTTAAAGATAGATAGGCTCAATGACGAGACTTGAATTGATGTTTTGCAAGTGAAGAAAAAGTGAACAACAGATTCAAAATCATTACCACAAAATAGATATTAATCGGGACCCTGGAAACCCCTTTTACACAAGTTATCCCAAGTCAATATCTTGTTCTTCCACACTAGCCAGGTGAACATGATAATTTTCAAAGGTGTCGGAATTTTCCATATAGTGGAAAACCATATCGAAGTATTATCATCCATAGTATGGTGTACAATATATTTGTAATTTTCTGCAACTACCACAACTCCATTTCTAAGTGCGGCATCCCATGTGATAGTGTACCACATTATATTCCTACATAGGCCAACATTTTTGAGTAAACTATCATAATTATTCCAGTCGACAACCATACTCCCATTCAATCTGAGTTGTGAAGCTCTTTTCCATGTTGGGATGTTACCATTCCAACAGTAGATTTCCTGGTCCAATTTGATAACACCCCTATGTAGAAATGTTGCAATCATTTCATCATATAAATACATGGATCCTAGTAAACCGAAGATCCAATCATACCCAATGACCAATAGGCTTTCGCTCCCAAATGACCATTTCACCCACTGTAAAAACCAAGACTTGATATTTTGGAATCTCGCCCAGATATACAATCCACTCTTGATACCAATTTCTTGCATCTTAATCCAGTGGATGTTGTGTCTAAGTTTTTGGTATTTAGCTACGATGATATGCCCCCATATACCTCCCCTAAAAAGTGCCCTCCATAATGAATTCATTAGCAATGAACAACCAAACACCCGAGAGTTCAGTATACCCCAGCCATCGAGGTCCTTCGATTTTGAGATTGAATTCATGGTAGTGAGATGATATTTGCATTATTGACCAGTACACGAATATAAGAAATGAGCCAAACGGGATCTAATCAGTGTGCTAATGTGGTCTGGTAAGGCAAATAAGTGCATCCAACATATCGCCAGTTGTTGAAGGACATATTGAATTAGGGTAAATCATCCTCCTAATGAAAGCGAGTAATTTGTCCAAACCTGAAGCTTTTTGTCAAATTTAGAGAGTAGCCATGCCTAGTCCTCCAAACAGTAGCACATTATCTTTAGTCTAAGGCCTAATTAGGTAAATCCATCCTATACTCGAATCATACCCACCCCAAATAAGTCCGCAATATATTTGATATCAGATGGATTACCATATGAGAATAAAAGACAATATTTATGTCCATTTGGAAAGATTCCTGAAGTCTCCCCATAACGATGAAATATATAGTGAAGAGTCTTCTAATGAGCCCTAACAATCACCCCAAAGGTAAGAATATCATCAACGAATAAAATATACGATATATTAACCTATGGCGGCATACAAAGTCCTTTGAAAGTACCCAATACCTTTGCTGAATTTATCTTTCTGCTAAAGTTGTACATGACCAAAATGAAAAGAAGAGGGGATAATGAACATCCATGACGGAGACCTCTGCTTGCATGAAAAAATTCAGAAGGAAAAAAATTCACCAGGACAATGAACCAAATATTCGTGAGGCATGCCATGACCCATTCCACATTCTAAGTCTCTGGGCCAATCTTCAACAATATGATTCTGAGAAAATTCCAGTCCATGCAATCATATTATCTTTGTAATTCAATCTTCATCATCACTACTTCATTTTTTTTGTTTGTATGGTATGGATACACTCATGAGTGATGGCGATAGAATAATGTTTATATCTATCATGTAAAAACCCAAATTTCTCCTTGAAGATATGAGCAGAGAGAGAGCCTTTTATATGCTCAGCAATCACCTTCAAAATTAGCTTATAAAATTTTTTTGCATAGAGAGATTGGTCTAAAATATGAGAAAGGATATGGAGAGTTGACCTTCGGGACCAGGGCGAGGAAGGTAGATTTAATAGAACCTGAGATAAACCTCTTGATCCTGGACTCCTCAACCATATCCAACAGTGACCCTCCCAATTAGCACAAAAAAATGCAAAAAGAGTTCAACGGTTCATCGATCAAGTCTTGAGCATTTGTCCTTTTCAAAGGTTTTTAAGACCGATAACATCTCATCCAAGGAGATAGGCCAATAGAGAGTCTCATTCACTTCCTGATAAAACATCACAAATAAATCCTCTAAATCCCAAAATTGATCTTCTATGAGAATCTTTATTATGGTAGTGAAGAGTATGCTAAAAAATTTGGTCACTTCATTTTGGATCTCCACATCAGAATATCTATAAGTCCCATCCTCACCCTTTATATGCCAGATAACATTGACATTCCTCCGATGGTCAGAAAATTTGTGAAAGAATTTAGTATTACGGTCACCCACACCAATCCAGATAGCATGACTCTTTAGCTTCCATGTGTGCTCTTGTATCAACAGGATGCGCTTTCGTCATTGTTTCAAGAACTTCAACCAATCAAGAGTGTATTGAGAGGGTGGCCCCACCATTAGGCACCTGCTAATTCTTTGTATTTCTTCAGACATGGCTTTCATTTTTGTGTAAATTCAGGCCTTATTTTCTCTCTCCCATATCCAAACCTAACACTTGAGAGCAGACAGTTTCCAGAAATATTGTCCATGGTTGAGGGCCCATGTCTCCACCCAAAGGAATTCCAAACCTCGACAACCAATTTATTGAAATCTTCGTCATCCAACCAAGTCTTGTTGAATTTGAAGGGGATACCTTTCCACACCTTTTCCTCCCACCATTGCAATATTATAGCACAATGATCCGAGATATACAATTCCACAACCTGCGATCTCAAATTTCCCAGGACTTTGAACAAATTCTGGTGTACCATGAAATGATCAAGTCTCTTACCGATATAATCACCCCCGCATCTACCATTTTGCCACATGGGTTCAAGGGGATAAAAACAAACATTTATCAAGTGATTATCCCCAAAGAGATTATTAAAGTGATCAAATGGCGGGTTGGTGTGACCGGATGACCCCCAATACTCATACCAGGATAAAATCTTATTATAGTCACCTGTAATAATCAATGATATAATATTAGGTACGTTTGAGGATTTTACCCGGTCCCAAAAACAACGTATGTCCGCATATGGGGTGTATATGTTCCATATATGGAGCTTTTCCTAAGAGCCCCTGCTGCCAGCAAAAAACTTGTAGGCTTTAAAATCTGCCCAGTATTGGTCCCAAAGAGCCACATAACCCCCCAATAAACCATAGGAATTGATAACATCCATACACTAGCGAGGGTAGATCAATCTAAAGTATGCCAAATATCTAGATGAATCTACCATAGTCTCCTGAATGAGGACAATAGAAGGCCGAACAGAAAGGAAGAAGTGGCGCAAAGACAACCTTTTAGCGACGTCCCCCAAGCTGCACATACTAAAATATAGGATGGGAATCATGATCTGATTGCAAGGGGGAATTCAAGCTCTAAGGGCCCCGGAGGAGGAGGTATCAAGGATAGGAACATCAAGGAGTCCACCAGAATCAAGAAATAAATATTTACCACTTGCCCTACCCCTAAAATGTAGGTTACCCTTACCCGCCCGATGGCAGGTGGTGATGTTCTTGGCAGACACAGGGTTGATGACAAGAGAAATGACACTCAAATTCCCCTTGTGAATAGTAAGTGTAGTTAGGTCCATAACCGGATTTAGCTTTAAAAATTCAAGATCGATATCCATTGAATTGTGCAGGGAAGAAGGAGGTTGTGGTTCATATGGAGGGGAATGAAAGTGCAAAATAAGATCAGATGATGGGGGTCCAAGAGCATGTGAAAGAGATGACCACGACATAACAAAGGAAATATCAGGGAGGGAGTAGGGTGAGATTCTGAATGAGGAGTGGGATGTGAGGTAGGGTCCTCATTATGAAAAATGGAGAGTTCCTTTAATGTTGAAATAGGTAGGTGTTTGAGAGGGCCCATAGTCCCCTCTAGATAGGTTTTCAACTCTTCGCCACATGAAGTACATAGTGACTAAGAAGAAACAAATATATATTTATGTTCACGAAATGAGGGCTCGTTAGATGATGTAAAAATACCTTGATCTATTTCCTACCGAGGTTGAGAAGGTATCTAAGTGCGTCAAAAGTAGGGCATGTTACCATCCCGATGCATATCCCCAAAACCACGAAAATGACTTGGGCATCTTTCCAATAGATGGCCCGTGTGGTGACATAATATGCAACGAAAGAGAATGCCCCAGTAGTTTATGCGTTGGTTGAAACATAGAGTGACCCATTCTAGTACAACAGTGTCAAATAAATCTCCAACAAATTCCACCTCAACTAATATCCTAGCCACCCTATTATCTCGAGCACCCAACTCCTTGGAATCCATGTACACAAACTGCCCCACCGCATTCCCAATCTCCACCAGTGCATGTCTAGTCCAAAACTCTAATGGTAGTCCTGGTAGTTTAATCTAGGTGTACTTCTTTTAAGGGTTGGTGGATTAAAACCTACATATCATTTATTTAGCTGCAGGAAACTCCTCCCATGAACCCATGGGATCATTAATATCTGCTCAACGTATACCTGATGCAAGAAGTGAAAACTAAACCACTAATTCTTAAGGCGACTCACCTTAGGGGTGTAACCCAAGATGGGTTTCCACTAAGCCAAAACCCACCCCTCCATGTCAAAATTCCGAGTACCCAAAAAATACCACCGCCGTGTTCTATAAACTTTGTACTCTATCCCAAAGGACATCATGTCCAAAACTTAGCAATCTCGGCTCCACAATGCAATTTACATTTTTGTTCGCCTACGATGTGGTGAAAAAGGTGTAGTATGTAGGTGTCGAGAGCGACTTTACTCTCCATGCAGCTGCCCCATGAAAAATCTCATAGTGTGGTATCACATCTGGAGGCAACGTGTCCCTTCCATGCACAACATCTGAGTCAGCACACTGGGATAGAGATCAACAATCCAAAGTGTGTTTTGCATCCAGCGTGGCACACATAAATGCATCTTGTGTTGATATATCCACGTCTAGTTATGCAATATAGCCCTCCATCAACTGTCAGCAGGGATATCAGTCCAAAGGTATGACCACTTCAACACCTCAATATACAAACTACCCTGCACAACCTAAGGAGTCACAAATATACTCCAATCAAGGAAATCCTTAAATGTGCTAGAATGCAAAATCTCCAAATATGCACAAGCCCAATTATGGAAATATACTCACTCGTGCCAAATATGTAGTCAACCAAGATATGTCAGGCTCAAAGGATCTACTTGATAGACGAAGGCCAAAAAATATATATAAAAGACTCGCGATGAAAAAATCTAGAGGGTCACTGCCGTCACCCAGAATTAAAATACATTGTGAAATAAATCTGGGCAATCTAAACGAGAAAAGAGATTAAAAAACCCAATATCCACGAACCCAAACTATAATGTCAAGTATTAAATTCGGGTAGCACATATGCAATATATACAATAACCCTAGAAAATGCTCATTCTCCAACAATCTAGATTCCAACGAGCATGTACCCATCAAATCTCGACCACCCGAACCAATACACACTCAAAATAATACAAGAGAGATATACCTGACCTACCCACAAATTACACCATTCCGATGGCCAAGCCTCGAAAAATAGTGATCAACGAATTCCTCCACCCCGACACCACCAAACTAGATCTATGATGCCATAGAGACCACTGGCGCGATCAAAGGTATCAAAGAGTAACACAGGCATGGTGCAGATAATCAACAAAAGGCCACGCACTATAGGGTTACTCACAATAGTAACAATGCCAACAACCTAAAATCATCTACCACCGATGGAAACATCTAAAACTAATGTCCTTAAAAGGATGCGAGATGTTAAAATAGTTTATCCACTTACTCCAAAGATACTGAAAATGCAATTGATCTGGTTGTTTTATGTCCACAATATTATCACCACATAAGACCCCCCTAAGACTGCTTCTCCAATCGAGCATTTGTCTTCCGTCGGGGGGTGGGGACGTGAATGTTCAATTGAGATAAGAACCAGGATGTTTATGGCACATATAAACAAAAAAATAATGTGTATCACCTCTAGTAAGTGAGACGGATTCATACTAGAAACCACACCCAGTGGTCCCAAAAAAATGTCGCAATAATACTTGAGTCAGAAGAGCCCAACCAAGCCAAAACGTAAATGGAAAGTATGAGGAAAAGTTACCTCACCCCAATTGGAAAAACCAAGGAAACAATCATGTCTAATGTACCCAAACCTAGATAAATGTACCCCACACAGAGATACATATCCATATACCAAACCCACCAAAATAAAACTCCACTATCCTACAGTCCTATCCGAAAATAGACATACCAATGTGTCACACGGAATGGGTTATATTTGCGGACAAATCCAACCTTCCTAGGAGTCTAAGACTCTCTAATGACAAACAAACCAAACAAGAGCTATCCTTCTCTAGATAAACATCATTCTATGAGAATTCAAATGTTTTCGATCTTACCTTAGGTCC
>APFE030843427.1:2422-16951 GCA_000404065.3 Pinus taeda | reverse complement strand
GATCAAATTAACATTGTCTCAAAGTGAGTACATAGAAAAGGTGTTGAAAAGGTTTAGTATGCAGAATGCAAAACCAATTAGTATACCTTTGGCTAGCCATTTCAAATTAAGTAAGGAGGAGTGTCCCAAGACTCAGGAAGAAATGGCCCATATGTCTAAAGTTCCATATGCATCAGCAATCAGAAGCTTAATGTATGCAATGGTCTGCATAAAGCCTGATATTACACATGCAGTGGGAGTTGTAAGAAGGTACATGAACAATCTAGGAAAAGAACATTGGATGGCGGTGAAGTGGATTCTCAGGTATTTGAGAGGTATCACAAATAAAGCATTATTATTTGGTGGTTCAAACATTGCTCTACAGGGATATGTTGATGCAAATATGATAGGTGATAGAGATAACAGGAGGAGCACATCAGGGTATGTGTTTAATGTAGGTGGAATAGATGTCAGTTGGGTCTCAAAAATGCAAAGTATTGTTGCACTCTCAACAACAGAAGCAGAGTATGTTGCTACTACAAAGGCTAGTAAAGAAATGATTTGGTTACAAAGGTTTTTGGACGAATTAGGTAAGAAGCAGGAGCTGGGTAGGTTATACAGTGACAACTAGAGTTCCATACATATTGCAAAGAACTCTACATTTCATTCCAAGACTAAAAATATATAGCTCAATTACCATTTCATATGGTCAACGTTGAAACATGGACAGTTGAAGCTGGAAAAGATACACACTAGCTAGAATCCTGCAGATATGTTAACAAAAGTTGTAACCAGGGAGAAATTGAGAATTTGCTTAGTTTCAATTGGTCTTCAAGTATGACGAAGAAGATGAGAAACAACCAAGTCCAAAGTGGAGTCATTGTCCAGCAAATGAAGCAGAGGTGGAGTTGATATAATCAGTCTCCAAGTGGGAGATTGTTGGGTGTGGAGCCTAATTATCTTCTGTATTCAAAGGTATCACTGAATTGGACCCCAGTTTGAAATGGGGCGGCAACGCGGCCCGTAAAATATTCACTGTAGGGGGGTCCAGGGGTCATTCATTAGGCAGAGATATGACGGTAGAAGTTATGTTTAATTTAGGGTCATTTTCCCTAGAAGGCAACCCCTCACTAAATATGAGGGAATTGTATTGCGCCTATGTAGATCTGTATTCTGAGTGAGGAAGAGAGAGGATATTGAGAGCGAAAAGGGAATTATAACAGATATTTTGTAGGTTATATCTCTTCGGTTTATTGGATAACATAAAATAAGGACTGGCTGTTTCTCCGCGAATGTAGCCCAAACTGGGTGAACCACATATATCTGTCTCTCTTGTTTTATACGTTTTCTGTGTTTATATTTTTGCAATATTTTATGTGTTCCATTGCTCTGTAATATATAATTTTCTAACAGAGGACAGATAATGGTGGAGAGTTTTGCAAGAAGGAATTTTATGAGTTGTGTAAGATGTGTGGTATAGAATAGAAGAAGACTACTCCTTACACACCTCAGCAAAAAGGAGTTGTAGAAAGAATGAACGGGGCATTGATGGAAAAAGCAAGAAGCATACTTAGTGGTGTTATGTTAGGACAAAAATTATGGGCAGAGGCGGTGGAGACTACATGTTACCTAGTTAACAAATCACATTCATCAACGTTGGAGGATAAGACTCCACATGAGGTATGGACTAGTATGAAACCATCTCTCTCACATATGAGTGTATCTGGTTGTGATGCATATGTACATGTTCCGAAGGAGAAAGGAGCCAAGTTGGATAATAAATCTGAAAGGTGTTTCTTTATTCTCTATTGATCCAGGTGGGTGTTGGTGGCCACTCGTCGATCCCACTTGGACCCTCACAACTGTCTCTTTTAGTTTTTCAGTTTCCTTAATTGTAGCATAGTTTACTATTTTTAGCAGTTTTTTGAGTCCTAAACTTCTGGGGCCATTTTGAGGCCCTAAATGACGTTTTTTTAGAAATCTACCATCAATGTTTTTGTGATAAAATCATCTTTTCCGTCGTAGTCCTCAAAGATATATTTCCAATGGGGTATCATGGGCATCAAATGGAGATAATATGACCAAGCCACGAACCCGGGAAGTTGGTTGTCCAACTAACCCCAACGGGGCCCATAAACTCTTGGTTTCACATCTCCTCGGGTTAGGGTTTTGGTTGTTTAGGGTTTCCTCTTATTGTTCAATAATAAAAATTCCCTTGAGCCTCATTGTAACGTAGTTTAGAGGCATGTAGCCACCACATATCTTCTCAGAGATAAGCTATCATCGTTGAGCTAGTCACATTTCCATACTATTTGTAAGCATATTTTATTATTTGATATTAATCAAAGGAAGTGTTATTTATGCTGCATCTCTTTATTTATGGTTATATCTATAATTTGTTGCATTCTTGTTTAGATCTGGATCAGTGGTATTAGAGGGGTCTGCTCTTTCTCTATTTTTATTTTCATGTCCCCAACAAGGTTGGGATATAAGGAGTTAGGGCTTGAACTGGACGAACCTTCGGAAGACCAGCCTCACAAATCTTGACGGCCTTCCATGGAGGATGAAAATAAATACTAGGGGGCAGGAGATCCTATCAAAATATTGCTCAAATAAGCCCTTTAGCGACAAAGGAATGTGATGATGGACAACTTTGCCCAGATCCTTCAGTGGCTACCTAGGCACAACGCATCTAATAGCTACTCTGGAAATGCCACACCCTTTAAGGTACAAGTTAACTTTGAAATCCCCATATTCTAGGGTCAAATAGATGCAGACGCTGTAGATAAATGGTTGAATATGTTAGACGGATATTTTTATGTTCATGATTTTTCCAGCTAAGAAAAGATTACTTTTTCTCTTCTCAAAGCTGCTCCCCACATCAAGGGTTGGCAAGAAACCTATTGTGAATAGAAGGATGAAAGTACTAACTCAATGTTTTCAGCCTCTCCCACTTGGAATTCATTCCTGAACGCCATCAAGGAGCAGTACTACCTTGTCGGGAGCTACGAGGACAAACACATAATGGGGTAGGGAAGGGACCAAGATGTTCCGAAGTTTACTAATGTTTTTCATACCCTTCGCACGAAGTTGGGTATCAAGGATTCTGAGAAACATTTGGTAATCAAGTACCGTGGTTGCCTACATAGACACATCCAGGATGAGATGGAGTTATTGGACATCTCCTCACTTGGTATGATGTACGGATACGCCGTCAAGATCAAGTAGAAGTTTAAACAAAAGAAACGAGACTTTGGATCTGTGAATCCGAAGCAACGAAAATGTTTCCCCAAACTGCAGAATTGAAGACAAAGTCGAGACGGTGTGACCCAAGACAACCATCAAAGTGGCAAGAAAAGAATAACAGCATGAAGTCAAAGAAGCATACAGGAAAGTGGTGTGAGTTCCACAAGAGCCCCACTCATAACACAAGTGAGTGTCGGGCCAAGCAATCGCTGGTGGCCGAGTTGAAGGCTTCAGAATCAGATGCACGTTCCGACCCCGAGTCAAAACCCAACAAGAGGAATGGCAAAGGGAAGCAAATTATTGATGCAGAGCCCAACACCACTATTTCTATCACCAAGATCTAGAAGAATGAGCCCGAAGATCTAGAGGGGGGGTGTCTTTTCCACTCACAAATGTGGGTGAAGGGTTCACCGCTGCAATTCGTTGTCGATAGTGGAAGCCAAAAGAACCTCATTTTAGCATAGGTCGTGAAGTGGTTGAAAATTATGACTACACCACACCTGCAACTATACAGTATCAGGTGGCTTCACCAAGGATGAGATCTCTGAGTCCACCAGCAGTGCTGCCTTCCCTACAACATCAAGCCCTTCACAGATGAGGTATTGTGTGATGTTGCACTTCTTGATGTTTGTGATGTATTATTAGGCCAACCATACTTATGGAAGTGACATGTTGTGTATGATTCAAGGCCTCGTGTTGTTATTATTTCTTTGGGTAATTCATTATACAGGATACCAGAGGTAGCCCCACTTACCGCCACCTCTTTGATCTCTACTAAGAAATGCAGTAAGATTGTCTCCCAAACTAGGAAATTCATTTTTTTTCTGGTTTACTCTCAAAGTCAAGGGAATATCGTAGCCACATCAATGGCCCTCGAGAAGGGTTCCTCCATGCAGCAGAAGCAGGGGGATGCAGTCATGAAAGAATACACGAACATCTTCTCCTCACCCACAGGGGTATAGTTGTAGTGTCTAGTCAAGCATTCCTTCGATCTGACTCCTGGAGCACCTCTACCCAACAAGTTGAGATATCACCACTCCATTGTGGAAAATTCCAAATATAGGCAGTGACATGATCAACATCAGGTGCCATGCAAATTTGAAGTGGGTGAAAAAATTTGGTTGCATTTGTAGAAAGAACGCCTTACAAGAGCCCATCGGAAGCTCATACCACTTTGATATGGTCCTTACACCATTACCAAGGCTGTGGGAGACAATTCATTTGAGCTCAACATTCCACATTCATTATCCTGAACCCAATGTTCAATGTGGACTGCCTTCGACCATACTTCCGACCATTACTAGACACATCAGAGATTGCAGAACAACTCTCTAGGGACCAAGTTCAACAGAAATTTCCTCATCTCACGGAGGCGCTCAACGCAATGGGGACCATTACTTCCTAAGGGGGGAGGAATGATCCAGGTGGATGTTGGTGGCCACGTGTCGATCCCACTTGGATCCCGACAACTGTCTCTTTCAGTTTTTCAGTTTCCTCAATTGTAGCACAGTTTACTATTTTTAGCAGTTTTTTAGGTCCTAAACTTCCAGAGTCATTTTGAGGCCCTAAACAATGTTTTCTTGGCAATCTATCACTAGATATTTTTTAATAAAAACGTATTTTTCGTCGTAGTCCTCAAAGAGAGCTTTCAAATGGAGTATCATGTGCATAAAATAGAGATAATATGACCAAGTCACGACCATGGGTAGTTGGCTATCCAACTAACCCTAACGGGGTCCATAAACTCTTGATGTTACATCTCCTTGAGTTAGGGTTTTGGTTTTTTACGGTTTTCTCTTATTTTTCAATAATAAAAAGGCCCTTGAGCCTAATTGTAACACAGTTCAGAGGCATGTATCCACCACATATCTTCTCAGAGATAAGCTACCATCGCTGAGCTAGTCTCATTTCCATACTATTTGTAAGCATATTTAATTACTTGATACTAATCAAAGGAAGTGTTATTTCTGTTGCATCTCTGTATTTATGGTTATATCTATAATTTTTTGCGTTATTGTTTAGATCTGGATCATCTATAAGGATGGTTTAAAAGGTTATAAGATTTGGAACCCATAAACAAGGAAGGTTGTGTATAACTGAGATGTGGTGTTTAGAGAGGTGAAAGATGATATTAAACATGAGTCCTACCAAAGGAACCTAAGAAGATATAGTTTGAGCTAAAGGATGGAGCATCAGACTCCACATCATAATGGGGATTATAAGAGGAAGAGCCACAAACTCCAGCTTTGAGAAGATCAGTTCGAGAGCGAAGGTAGCCAGAAAGGTATAGTCCATCTACTTTTTGTTCAAATTTTTATTTATCTGTTATTGATGATGATCCTAGAACTATCAAGGAGGAAGTAGATTTAGAGGATGGAAAACTCTAGAAAGAGACCATGGTTGATGAAATGGAATCTTTGGATAAAAATGAGGCTTCGAATCTGGTGGACTTGTCAGCTGGAAGGAAACCGATTGGAAGTAAATGGGTGTTTAAGAAGAAGATGAATGCAAAAGTTAACATGGAGAAATACAAAGCTTGACAGGTAGCAAAAGGTTATTCCATGTCAGGAATTTATTTCAGTGATATATTTTCTCCTATTGCCAAGTTAGCTTCTATTAAATTACTTTTATCTGTTGTTGCTTCTTTTGATTTTTAGGTAGAATAGATGGATGTGAAGACAACATTTCTTCACGGGGATCTCGAAGAAGAGATCTACATGAAGCAACTTGAATGCTTTGCGGTGAAGGGTAAGAAAGATTGGGTATGCAGGTTAAAAAAGTCTTTGTATGGGTTAAAATAATCACCAAAGATGTAGTATCATAAATTTGATAGATATATATGGGGACTTAGCTTCAACAGAATCAAAGAGGATCACTGTGTGTACTTTAAATTAATTGGTGACCATTTTAGTTATTTGGTCCTATATGTGGATGATATGTTTCTGATTGGAAATGAGAAAGAAATTATCCAATGTTTGAACACCCAATTATCCTCCAATTCGACATGAAATATATTGGTGCCGCAAAATCTATTTTGGGCATGGAAATTAAATGAGATCGGGTGAAGAGGAAGCTCTGGTTAAACCAGAGGATGTATGGAAATACAATAAGTAGAGGTTTAATATGCAAGACAGTAAACCGTTGAAGATTCTTATTCCTATAGGTGTAAATTTATCTATTGAACAGTGTCCCAACACACACAAAGAGGAAGAGGACATGTCCCGTGTTCCATATGCAAGTGTAATCGGTAGCCTGAATTATGCAATGGTATGTACTAGACTAGACATTGCACATGCAGTCGGAGTATTGAGCAGTTTTATGTCAAAACCAAGGAAGGAACATTGGACAACAGTGAAGCGATTTTTCAGGTATTTACGTGGCACTAATGATTATGGTCTGTGCTACCAAAGAAGATCCAGATTGGACAAAGTTTTAGACATACATGGATTTTTTTATGCAGACTAGGCTATAGATATGGATCAGAGAAGATATACAAGTGGGTATGTGTTTAACCTATTTGGAGGAGCAATCATTTGGATGAGAAAGAGATAGATTGTAGTGGAATTTTCAACTACAGAGGAAGAATACATGGCAACCACACATCCAAGAAAGAAAGTAGTTTGGTTGCAGAGATTGTGTTCAAGTATGGCGTCAGTATAATGAGCTATAAGGATAGACTGTGACAACCAAAGTGCAATTTTCTTGGCAAAGAATGCTGCTTATCATTTAAAGACAAATGACACTAATGTTTAGTATCACTTCGTGAGGGATATGATTGAGGACAAAAAGGTGTTACTGGTAAAGGTGGACACTTTGAAGAATGTTGTAGTTGCATTGACGAAGTTTGCGAGCACTGAGAAGTTTTCTTGGTGTAGAGAAACAATGGGCATTACAGGGTTCGACCAATGGATAAGCTCTCCCATGACCCCCTATGTGGGAAAGAAAACAACAAGTGGTCGAATGTTGGGTGTTTGTTATATTCTTCCTATAAAAAGTCACACATGCGGGGGGTCACAGGGGGGGACAAATCTCCCCTTGTTTGTTGCGTCAGGCGTAGCAGGGGGGGTGACATCCCCCTCTTTTAGGGGCTTTCAAGGGGCAGTAGCTCCCATGCATGGGATCTATGGAAACATCCTGGGATTTTTTTCCTATATATATCTGTGTGTGTGTGTGTGTGTGTGTGTGTGTGTGTGTGTGTGTGTGTGAACCCAAGAATGGGGGCGAACCCCAAGATGGTGGGCGAACATAGCCATTATTTTTTGCATGGGTTTTGCACATGGTTTTGGGCATGATGGTTTTTTTCCCATGGTATTTTGTAGATCCGGTCAAGGGAACTACAATTATGTTCTAATACAGGGTTAATGGATTACGGTTTATGAATTCTTAGGCATGTATATATATGTATTGTAACATTGAAAGATATATAATGAAAAGTCAATCTGGTAGTCTTGGGTTTTGGATCTAGAGGAAAATATATGTGTATTTGTTTTATGTTCTCGCCATTGTATATTTTATGTTTTAAGAATTTGTTTGCAAGTAATTTTTGTATAGGGTTAAAACCTACACGAGGTAAGTATGGTTTACCATGGTAGTCATGTTTACTATTGTTGACTATGATTCCCATGTTGACTATAGTTGTGTTGTACTATGCAACAACCCCCCCATTTATACGGAGTACGGAGTAATAGTTAATATTTGACATACAAATGGGGACCCTTTTAATTTTTTAGCCTTTGAAAATAAATGCTAATTCTAAGAAATTGTCTTAAAACCCTTAGAAAAAAAACCTAAGCCTAGAACCTCTATCGTAAATCTCATTTCACAATTTTCCATGTGGTAATTATAAACATATTTAGGAAACTTCGGAAATGCGATATTCAATGAAGCCCCCTACTGTGATATTCCGATCAGACCATCTTGAGAAAATGTGATCGCACTTCACAAGTCACAAATAAATTATGCATGCCATTGTGTCATCCCTTAACGATTTGTGAAATGCGATATTGCAATTTTCACAATTGCATTTTGCATTACCTCCAAGCAACACTATATTACAACGTTTATAAATTGTGATGCACGAATTAAGTAAGAAGCATGGGAAGCTACTAATTTTGAATATCATAGTGATTGGTTTGACAAATGTAATTAATGTTTAACAGCACGAGGAGAGTTAATGATCTTTCAAGTTATGGCTAGTTAACACTAAAATCCCGTTCAAAATATTCCCACGATTCAAAGTAATTTCAAAGGTCTTTCAACTTTAATTATCTTATATCGTCTACGCTGATATATCTCTTCATTTCAAGCAAGCTTCAAAAAATATGTCACTACAAAACGTAATGCAAAAGAAAAAGAAGAAGAGCATTTCAGAGGTTGAGTTATCAAAGATGTCATCCATATTCACTAATACTGCTTATAGTGTCGATGAAGGAGCGACGACACGGGAAGTCATATATAACAGGCTTGAAGATAAGTGACCTAAAGTTATTGTCACAAAAGCAACGACTAACTCAATAAAACCTTCGGAGCTCCAATTCAAAGATGATGCCTGTTCTTTTATTCATAGAATATGGGCAATAGCTAAAATACTCCCATACACTGATATGATCAAGTGGGTGGTGGAAAATCTCAGTATTGAAGACAGACAATTCAAGAACTTGAAGATGGAGCTAATGGGGTCGTTCAAAGCCGAAGACCTGAAGCAAATGTATCATATACCTAACCCTAAGGACATATATGATAAGTCATACCTGGCCAACTTCGCAAAGAAGAATGAAGAACCTTTCAAGATGATTCAGGGCCAGTGGGTTTTAGAGAACAAATTCAAGTATGATAAGACGGGTATGTACCCCATTGCTTCTTTAGCCAATCCTTATAACTATGCGGCTTATATGTTATGTAGGCTATACGGATTACCTAATAATGCCAAGTTTTCCATAGAATGGATTCCTTTAATTGATGCTTGTGTCAATTCCCATATAATGAATTGGGCCACTATCTTATCTGATAATATAGCTACAGCCATTTCCAAGTATCGTCAAAATAGGTCCACCTCCATAGAGAACCTTCCTTCGTTTTATTTCAATGCCTATATCATGGATGCCATCTGTTTCTGTACTAAATTTCCAATCATGGGTTGGAAATGGACTTTGGAAGACCCCTACCCTATCCATATCAGTTACAAACAAATGTGGGAATCCCATTTTGTCCCTCATTTCTATAAAATATGGCATGGTGTTATCTTACCATTGCATCAATTGATTTGTAATAAGAAAGCCCTCAGATTTTCCAAAGAAGCCGCTTCAGACCTTCTCCTGATAGGCAAGTATTTTGTTGAGGAATGGTTTACATACATCAGAGCTTTTGGCAATACAACAGATCCTCATGTCCTCCCTGTGTATGTCTCTGACAAGCTATTAGCAAGAGAAATAACCCATCAGACTGTGGGAAATGGCTTCAATAAGACCCTGAAATATAACAAAAAGTCATTGTGGCCATCCTTTCCCATCCAATACAGTTCTTTTTTGTTTCCAAATTTCAACCATGCCAATAAAGAGATACTAAGCCTAGAGATCCCCAGGCTCCATACTCTGCCTAAGAGACAATTTGACCTAGAAAAATAGCACACAATATTACCACTACAGTAAAGGTTAAGCCCTTTAACCCTGAGGCTAATGATTTTTAAGATCTTTTACAAGCAATAGAACCATTCGAACAAGTGATCGACTGGGCAAAGACAAATTTTACTCCTGAATATTTTGAAAGCTTTCATGAATTCAAAAACAAAAGGCTTGAAATAATTCCATTACACTTGTTAAGAGCTGAGGACAAACCTATGCCCAATGTAACTATCAACAACAGGGGACCAAATTCTCGCATAGAGTCTTAGGTGGATGCAAGAAAAGAACATGATACAGGGAAAGCCCAGGATATAGAGAATCTAATAGAATCCATCGGTAGGTCAGCCAAAAAGCAGGTCATAAGTGACCTAACTAAAGATACCAGTTCTGAGATCAAAAGAAGTAGTTTGGAGCAGGAGTGGGACCAATTCATTAAAAAACTACAAGACACTCCTAATACAACAGATGCCCAAGAAACCATGGAGTATCACACTCCTCTACATGCTCAGAAAAATACAGAGTCTGATCCGATGGATGAGTAAGGGACAACTTCGTAGTAGACAAAAATCATTCCTCCTTTGCCCACATCGGAAATTGTCTCAAACGAAACTAAATTCCCTCCTCTAGATGTGTTTTACATCCCACTTCATAAGGCTGTAATGAGGAGACAGAGGAAAAGAAGAAGGATAGAGACACCCAAGCTCCCACCTAGGAATGAGCCGATGGACATAGTCTAGAAGGATATCCCTTCCAATCCAGCTGAAAAGCTGTCACAGTTTATAGGGGCATATGCAACTGCCACCATGGATAAGGCTACAAAGATATCAATTTTGTTAAGGGAAAGGGAAGAGAAGATAGTGCATCTCGAGCAATAGCTCGAAATTGAAAAGGAAAGTGTGAACAACCAAGCCACTGAAAAACTAGCCCAATTACAATAGAACATGGAGGTGTTGAAGATAAGCCATGAAGTAGCCATATCTGCCAAGAACATGTAAATCCAAGACTTGTAGCAAGCCATGGAAAAATATAAGGATGTCCCTACTTTCGATGAATTCATCAAGGAAGTATTAGAGCTGAACTACCTTTTTTTAAAACAAAAAGATTTCTTTTGCCAAAGAATGTCCCATGTCACCCCTTATCTAGTTACTAGTGATCAATTGACAGATAAGGCGATCAACCAGAGCAATAAATTTAATGATCTAAATACAAGGATTTGTGAATACATTGAATGTCAAGAAACAGAAGATGGAAGGAGTGTTATTCTTCCCAATATTGAAGAGACGCATAAGGACATTATGTTTTTAGATTGGGATGCGTAAGTCAAACAATCCAAATTAACAGTGGAAAGAGCAGCGGGGTTGGCCAAGAACATAGTAAAAGCTGTAAATCATACTTTGCACGCTACCAACCTAGTGAAAGAAGGTAACGTGGAATCACTGCCAGATTTAAATGACCAGAATAAGAACTGGAAGAAAAAGTGAAAAAACAAAGGGAGGTGATCATAAAGTTATCAAAAAATGACTGGGAGGCATATTGGTAATACCTTGTCAAGCCTCACAGCTAAATCACGACACTCAATTGCTCCCTCCACTCAATGCAACGAATGATGCCACCTCTCACAGATGTTATTTTCGCAGGTTAGGTTTGAACGTAGTATGGGGCACCTCATTAAGTGAAACCGATGGCTGATTTATGTGATCTAAAGGAGAAGATGACAGACAGTAAGTCATCGTCATAACCTCTGCTTATCAAGTCATTTTTATTTTTAGAATTAGTTTCTAGCTAGGAGGAGGTTGTTTGAAACCTCCTCAAATATTTCTCATAATCTATTTTGGAACCTTAAATAGATGGTATTTATACCCTTCTCATGCATTTAGAGAAGGGTCCAAACTTTTATCAAAAACATTTGCAAAGAATGCACTTTTGTAAGTTTGTGAATTCCTTGATGAAATTATGGAACATGGTCATTTCTTTTGAATGTCACACTACTTTCCTTTGTTGATGCACTATTGTATGCTTGGAGAATAATTTGATCTAAAGAAAGGAGCTGATCTATGTCACTAAGTTAAATGAGAAGGACTTCACACATATGGTACTATTATCTTGTATGATCAGTTATGTTTTGTTATATTAGTGATAATATTTCATTTTCATGAATTATATCTAGAATACATTCTTTCTGTTAAGTGTTAATTGCACTATTGTATGATGCCTAGCTAAAATTGTTTATTTTCATATATAATCATTAGATATATGTGATCTAGTTTATACATTTCTTTGACTAACTATTTAGTCAAAGAAATTATTTTTAGACGTTATCATCTTTGTTTTATACATGATTCATCTTTGTTATCACATGTTAAAATATATATCATTTTAGATCACATATCACACAGAATACCTAGGTTTATATTATAATAAGTTAGCTAGATATTTTCATGATAGAATAGGCCATTTAGTTATAATTATTCTATTGCAAACACTTGAAAACCACCCATTCTCATTTTAAAACCCACACTGGGAAATTGGTCCCATTATCCCCAGTTGGAGCCACCACACCAAACAGAAAAGGAGATGCTTTTAAGGTTCGGACTGGGTGGTTATCCCCCATGTTGGAGAAAAAAAAAATCTGAGGCTTCAACATTTTGGTGCTAGAAGGAGGGCCATCTGACTATGAATGGAATATAAATCCAAAGATCAATCGAAAAACATTGATAAGAGTCAAAACCCATCCACAACTTCTACACCTTATAGATCTCTTTCAAAATCTCCAGATCAGAAATTTGAAGTTGTAGAAACATCTCCCCCGTCTCCTGAAGTATTAAGACAATGAAATTATCCAGACTACACTCCCCGAGTCTCCCGAATTTCACTCCTTGATACATAAATTGGAACAGGTATCCATTTCTACTGAGAAACCAGAAAGGCGCGAAGCTTCTAAAGAAAGTGTCACTTCCTTATTACTAGAAACTGTTGTATTAACAAGATTACAAAGTGAAAGGATTGGAGTAACTCCTTTTGAGTTTCCCAT
Organism: Pinus taeda; assembly: GCA_000404065.3. Classification (NCBI taxonomy): domain Eukaryota; kingdom Viridiplantae; phylum Streptophyta; class Pinopsida; order Pinales; family Pinaceae; genus Pinus; species Pinus taeda. The sequence continues at coordinate 4,075 of APFE030843427.1, read as the reverse complement.
CCATTCATGATGTAAGAAAGTCACCACATCAAGATCATAATTAGATACCAGCAAGATCACTTCACCTTTCCATCCATTCACTTCTCCAATCACTTCTATTCAATCCACTTCTCCTCAACTATGCATTCCTTCAATTAGTACTACTACTAGTGGTAATAATCCAGTAGTAAGATCTCCACCATCCTTACCTACTTCTGGACCATCCTTTCCATTTTCCCAGTCTCCAAGTCAAGTTATGGCCAATCAACCCGCTCAACCTTTGACAAATCCTGGTGCTGTGCTGGTTGCTAATCCAAATACTCTCCCAACAAACCCAAAAAAAATGGTTACCTAATTACAATCTAGATGATGGTTTCCCTATTGATGAACATCTCAATAACTTTATATTAACCATGAATAATAATGGAGTTGCACATGAGGATGTTGTAATTAGACTGTTTGCTTATAATTTCCAAGGATCTGTAGGACCTTGGAATTTTTCCCTTATAGAAGGCTCAATAAGAAAATGGGATACTTTTCAAGAAATATTTCTTGTAAAATTTGGTGATGACAAGACCATAACATCCTTAATCAATGATCTTTACAACCTAAAAGAAAATTCAGATGAAAGGATCAAAGACTTCAGCTCTAGATTTAACAAGTTACTAAACAAAATACCAGCTGCCTCTAAATCTGCAGTAGATGTACAAATAGAGTGGTACATATCCTCCCTTCCTTCTAATATTGCAATTTTTGTAGATAGAACCAATAAGGTTACCCTTGTAGAAAACATGAAAGAATCCTTGTCTGTTGAAAGAAGAATTATTGCCTTAGAAAAGAGATCACAGACAAAAGAGAGGAAAGCAGAGAAGGTAATATTCAAAGATGATTCAAAAAAGAAAGCTCCAAAGGACCCTTTCGATTTTGAAGGCCTTCAAAAGGTGTTAAAGACCATGTCCAATGACATGGTCAAAATAATAAAACAGGTCGCATAATCTTCTGCTCCCAAGAATCCTTTTCACTCATTTAAAAGAAACCTTTATTTTGCATCTTAACCACCAAATACTATTTCAAATGCTGAATCAAATCAAGAACTAGAAGAAGACTCACCAATCGAAGAGGAAGTCGAAATTGAAGAAGAAGTTGAGTTAAATATAATGTGGGACTTCATTCTTCCAACTGAAGAGGAAGCACAAGCTATGCCAGTAACTACAAGAAGTAAAAATTCTCATGATATATCTACAACAATTTAGTAACAGAAAACTGCTATTCCTGTAAAGGAGAAGATGTAAGTAAGAAATCTAAGACTAGTCAAATTGATCCTATTCCACTAGATCCTCCAAACACTTCCAAAACATTAGTTATCTTGGATACAGTGGAATATAACATAGTCAAAGATATGAAAAATACGAGAGAAAAAATTTCATTACATGAACTCACTAAACTCAAGTAACAACAAAAAATTATATTAAGAGATTCAAAAACAGTTCTTGTATCTCCTTTACCATCTGTTATAGTTACTCAAGCTGCCTGTTATCACTCAGGTTGTCCCTAGGCTCCTAGTAGGGATACGGCCGAGGTAACCACAAACCAATCTTCTGATTGCAGGTTCTAGCCCACCTACAATCAGAGAGGGCTCTCTCCTTTTGATTCAACCTTAGTTGATGATTTTAG
>APFE030843424.1:0-12671 GCA_000404065.3 Pinus taeda | reverse complement strand
CGTCCTCTGGACTGGGTTCAACCTCGCAGACCACCTACGCTTATGAGGTCCAATATTTGAATGAGTGGTCCTCTTCCTCTTCAGAACAAGGTTTTGTTGGCTAATTTCCAAAGTTGCAGAGTCTTGAGTCTACTGGCCAATTTCCAAGGTTACAAAGTTTTGAACTACAGGGTCTTGAATAATTTCTAGAGGCACTATGAGACCATCCCAAGTTAAGTTTTGTTGAACAAGATTATGACTAACAATTAGTCTGATCAAACCATGGTGATTGACTACAGTCTGAGGATGTCTAGCTCATCTTATTTTATTTTCTATGTCATGCAATAATGAACTCAAGAAAAATGGTAAATTGATAGTGAGCTTTTTCTTTAAAACAACTAAGAGTTTAAGTTGTCGTGGTTTTACCACATCTCAACGACCATCACAGGTGATGTACTTCTGGACGACATTTGCCAATTCATGCCATGGTTCTCCCAGAGAGGACGGTTGAATTCCCTTTCCTTTTCATGTTAATTCCTCGTCTGCATCTCTAGAAATCTCCACTACATCATGCAACATTATGTGCTTTTTAGGCCATACTACTCCTTCTATCAATAGGCCGAAAACTTTAGATATCACAACCTCTGATACTATTACTCTTATGCCTTTTGCTGTGGAATTTCCATTCTATAAGAGATGTAAAAACTCGATAGCAATTTCTTTTCTAGGGGCCTAAAGTCTGGTGAAATATGATATCCATCCTGCACACTCCAAAATTTTGTTGGCTCTGTTAGAAATATCCCATATTAAGGGTTCTCGGCAAACTGATTTTCCACCCATAATGCTCGAATTCTTCCAATATTCATCCTACAATTTCAAGGATTAACACAGTAGAAAAGAAACAACATAGAACAACAATTGCTTTGGTGAAATAGAACATCAAGTATATGTAACAACTAAATTCCATGATGTTAAGCGAAATTTCCATGAGAATTAATAATATTAATTCAAGGACTATCATACTGCCACATGTCATTTGATCATGGGATATCACAGCAACATATCAAGTCCAATAGGCAAAATAAATATAGTGCATGCAAAGGCATAATGGAAATCCTCCCCCCTCCTTAAAAGAGAGGTCACCTACGACCGAGTAGACAGGGAAAGTGTTGTTCTGACGGCAAGGCAAGGGAATGAATAATATGGTAGTAAATGAAGCAGAGTACTCATATCAACGATAGGATGGCAAGAGGTATGGTTATAATGAGAGCGGAGTGCGTAACGATAGTTATGAATAAGAGATAGAATGCTTTGGGTTGATGATAAGTTATGTGAAAAAGAAAAGGACATCAATATGCCAAAAAGGTACTCTACTGACAGTATTCTAGCCAAGAATGATACGATTGATTGAAAGACATTATCTCATGCATAACTATTCAAAACAGGGGAAAATTAAGGAAATAATTTCTCCGATAAAAAGAAAGAATAAGAAGAGGGTATTATAGTAGTAATTAATGATAAGATATAACTTCAATACCACAGGCAAAGCCTCTGCTGCCAGCAGGCATCCATAGCCTCGACGGGGTTTCTTTTTAACCCATATGAGCCAAGATCCTCAATTTATAAATGGAATGTTCCAATGCTGTTCTACAAAAGAGATGAGTGTGTTGGTGGGATAACTAGATAACCACACTACCATTCACTGGGATGTAGCAAAAGTGATCAGGCCAGCTTGTGATGAGACCTCTTGTTCCAAGGATATTTTGGCTATCTAATGGATCATTACCCTAGTGTGGTGGCCATAATGAGAATGTCACTTTGCTATAACGTTCTAAATATAGTAGTCTGGATCGTAATGAGACACCCTATCCTCCATCTGAAAACAAAATTTTATTGTTCTTACACATTTTTGTCATAAATAGAGGGAGGCTCAATACTCCTTAAGAGCAGGGATGGTGGAAGAAGTTGAACATGTTAATAGAAAAGTATACCCACAGTCTTATTTGTTATAGACAGAGAAGATTATAACCAGGAAGGGTGGAACCAACATGGTATTTAAGATGATCAATCAATATCCTATACAACAAAAAACGATATAGTAAAGTAGTATATAAATAACTGTGTCCCTTTTCTTGAAAAGAATCTATCATCAAGAAGTTGTCATGTTAAAGATAATAACATTAATGGTATTAAATCCTTTCAATAGAATCCATAAATTCTTTGTCCTCATAAAATTAGTGTACTTCATGCCATGAAAAGAAAACAAAATGAAAAACAAAAGAAAAATGGGGCTAAGATAAGCGAAGAGCAATCACACAAAATAAAATTTTGTTGTTCAATTGGATTGGACTATGATTGTTCAAAAGATTGAACAAAAACTATTCAATTAAATGAACAACAAAACAATGCAAAAGAAAAAAAAAAGGTGATGTTCAATAGATTGAACAACAGCTGTTCAATTAAACAAAAAACAAAACCATGTAAAAAGAAAAAGGTGTTGTTCAATAGATTGAACAACAACTGTTCAATTAAACGAACAACAATTATTCAATAGTTTGAACAAAACAATCGAAAAGAAAGAAAGTGTTGTTCAATAGATTGAACAGCAGTTGTTCAATAGATTGAACAGAAGTTGTTCAATTAAATGAACAACAAAGCTAAAGAAAAAAGTGTTGTTCAATATATTGAACAACAAAACAACGGAAAGAAAGAAAGTGTTGTTCAATAGATTGAATGACAGTTGTTCACTAAATTGAACAAAAGTTGTTCAATAAATTGAACAACAAAACAATGCAAAGGAAAGAAAGTGTTGTTCAATAGATTGAGCTGTAGTCGTTCAATAGATTGAGCTGTAGTCGTTCAATATATTGAACAACAGTTGTTCAGTTATTTGAACAGAAAAACAACACAAATAAAGAAAGTGTTGTTCGATAGATTGAACAACAGCAATTCAATAAATTGAACAACAAAACGATAAAAAAGAAAGAAAGTGATATTCAATAGATTGAACAACTGTTGTTCAATAAATTGAACAACAAAACAACATAAAAGAAAATAAAGTGTTGTTCATTAGATTGAACATCAAAACGACAAAAAGTAAAAAGTGATGTTCAATAGATTGAACAACAGCTATTCAATAAATTGAATAGCAAAACAAGCAGAGAGAAAGAAAGAAGAAAAAAGAAAAGAAATCAAATCAGCAATCCTATTTACATATTTTACAGATAAAAAATAAAATTTATGAATATGGAGCTGCCGAAGGTTTTCCTTTTGTAGTTAAAACTTGCATGGTGGGGTTGTCACGTATCTGCTGATAGAAAGATTTTTTGGTAAATGGATTTTGGTAGAGGCACACCTGATGCCCATTTTCTTTAAAAGAAGAACCAGACCCATTAATGGTGGCCAACGTAAGAGTACCATTGTCATGTACTTGCTTTATTTCAAAGGGGCCTAACCATCTAGTCTGTTGTTTGCCAGGGAAGTCTTGGAACCTGGAATCGTAAAGAAGTGCCAAGTTTCCCTCATGAAATGTCTTTTCCTTAATCAGGGCATCATGCCATTTGGCTCTTTTCTTTCGAATAAGTTTCATATGCTATAGAGCTAGTAGCCGAATTTCATCTAATTCATTCATCTGTTGTAACCTATTAACATGGGCTTCAGTTAAACCCAATCCTATTTCTTGGGTTGTCTTTAGTGTTTGTATCTCAAATTTTATGGGAAAAATGGGTTCCTTACCAAATACCAGTTCATACAGTGAGTATCCAGTAGTGTTTCTCCAAGTTGTGTGATACGCCCACAAGGCCTCTGGCAGTCAAGCAGTCCACTATTTTTGATGTGATGAGATAGTATTTGTTAGAATAGCTTTGATAACTTTGTTGGTGCTCTCCACCTGCCCGTTCACCTGCGGGTGATACAGAGAGGTAATTCTGTGTGTTATGTGATGATTTTTTAGTGTAGCAGCAATATTGTGACCCACGAATTGTGGCCCCCCATCAGTAATTACTTCTATGGGTAATCCATACAGCACAAAAATTTCAAAAAGAAAATTAATAATAGTTTCCTTTATTGCTCTTGGTAACACTATTGCTTCCAACCACTTAGTTACGTAATTCGTTGCAACCAATATATACTTTTTCTGGTTGGATGGTGGTTTGAACAGCCCAACGAAATCTAATGCTAAACGCTCAAAGGGTTCTATCACCAACTGTGGATGGAGGGGAATTTCATTAGATTGGCTAGGGCGACCCATCCTTTGGCAACTATCACATGCATGGACAAATTTCTTAGCATCTTTAAAAATAGTGGTCCAATAGGAGCCCTATGTAGAATTTTATGTCCAGTTCTGCAGTCTACAAAGCATCCACTGCAAGATCCATCATGGTAGGCTTTCAAGATATCATAAATTTCATCCTCCCTGATGCACCTGCAGATGTGCATATCATCTCCCGTATGGAAAACGTGTCCTCCGATCTAGGCGAAACAAGTGCTATGCTGCACAATCAATTTCCTTTCTCTGGATGTCAGATATTTGGTCAATTTTCTTGCTGTTAAGTAATTTTCTACATCTGCATACCATGGCGTTTTTAGCAAACAAATGTTCATCTAGGAACTAATATTATATTTCCGTTGTATCGTCTGTTCTTGGCACTCAGGAGAGGAAGTTTGCCACGAGGTTCCCCTTCCCTGGTCGATCCCTTATAGTTATGTCAAATTGCTGCAAAAGTAGCAACCAAAGAGTCACTCTTCCATTTGTAATAGGTTTATTGGCTAAATATTTAATAGCAGAGTGATCAATATACAAAAATATAGGGTATCCAATTATATAGTGTCTAAATTTGTTGATAGCATAAATAACAACAAGAAACTCTTTTTCTGTTACTGTGTAATTCAACTCAGCAGGAGTTAAATTTTTGCTGATGTAATATATAGTGTAAGGTTTCTTGTCTTATTCTTGGCCAAGAATAGCTCCGATAGCTGTATCTGATGAAATCGAGAAAGGTATATCCCAATTTAGGCCTCGTAATACTGGAGTTGTTGATACTAACCGTTTTAGATCTGTAAAGGCAATGTCACATCTATCAGTCCATATAAAATCAACATTCCTTGTCAAGGCATATAAAGGTGCAGCAATTTGCGAAAATTTCTTTATAAATCGATGATAATATCTAGCAAATCCCAAAAAACTACGTACCTCTATTTGAGTGTAAGGAGTAGCTAATAAGAAGATTACCTTATCTTTGCTGGATCTACCTAAATTCCATTTTCTAAAATGGTATGACCCAGAATCAGTCCTTCTGTCATCATCATATGACATTTCTCATGGCTTAAGCATAGTCTAGTAGCAATACACCGATCTAGGACTTTCTCCAATGTTTGTAATGCCTGATCAAAGTCATCTCCATAGGGTGTGAAATCATCCTTGTACACCTCCAATCCTTCATTTATCAAGTCTGCAAAAATATTGAGTATGGCTCTTTGGAATGTAGCAGGTGCGTTGCACAATCCAAAAGGCAATACCATGTAAGCAAATGTTCCCCTGGGGCAAGTGAAAGTAGTTTTATCCTGGTCTTTAGGGGAAATTTGGATTTGGTTGTAGCCACTGAAGCCATCCAAGAAAGAGAAGAATTTCTTTCCTGCTAGTGTATCTAGGACCTGGTCGATAAATGGAAGCAGAAAATGGTCTTTTTGCATTGCTTTGTTGAGTTCTTTGTAGTCAATGCATATCCGCCATTTTCCATTCTTTTTAGGGACAACTACTAATGGAGAAACCCATTTACTGTCAGATATAGGATAGATAAAATTCACATCTAATAGTTTTTGAAGCTCTTCTTTCACAATATCCTTTAGATGAGGATTTAATCTATGATGTGGTTGTCAAATGGGTCTTGCATCTTTTTCAGTGTAGATGTTGTGCATGCATAACTGAGGGTCAATCCCTTTCATGTTTGGGTAATCCCATGCAAAAGAACCTTTATATTTCCTAAGGACTTGGATAATTTTTTGTTGCTAGTCATTACTCAAATTATTGTTAATGTTCAGGATTTTCCCTTGCTCGATTTCAATAGGTTTTCTATTATAGACAATGGTTGTTGGTATTGGTTGGTCATTAATGTCTCTCAAGGAATCTTCTTCAATCTCATTATCAAGGACTGCTTCAATCATGTGACATATCAAATTAGACACTATAGCAGGGTGATTAATAAAGGTGTTTATGACATCGTCTTCTGTTTGGTTTTTGAATTCAAGCGCATCTGCCACAGTCAATGGTGAACGAATATTCTCTTTTACATATGTTGCTGGTTGTTTCCTAATTTTTACAATGGTTAGGCTTGGCTGAGTAGGAGGGTATAAAGCTAAATTCATTACATCATTTCCTCTGGTTATGGTCATACTTCCTGTTCGGAAGCCTATATAAACATCGGTTGTTGCTAGCCAAGGCCTTCCTAGTATTAAGGGGTGTCCATCTAGTTGATTTCTGGGGTTAATAATAAAAAAATCTGTTGGATATTCCCACAAGTCCACAGAAACCATCACATCTTGTAATGTTCCTTCTAGCGTAATTACTAAACGGTTAGCTAATTCCAGCAAGGTAGTGGTTGGTTCTAAGGTTGTGATGCCAAGCACTTCGCAAGTTTCTGTTGTAAGAATAGTAATGGTTTCCCCTAAATCAACTAAAGCATTGGGAAAAGAGCAACCATTTATTTGTACCGTGATAATGGGATTTCCCAGGTCTTCATATTTTACAGGTGCCTCTTTGCCTAGTAATAAATCAGACAAAGCTTTGACGACATGTACAGTTGGTGTTATTTTTGTTTTCCTCATAGAATTATTTGCACACAATTCTTTAGTGGTTTTAGCATATATCAGAATGTCTTGAATGGCCTGGAGGAGGGGTATTTTTATATAGAGATTTTTTAGTTCACCCAGAAGATCAAAGTTAGGATATTCAATTGGTCGAGATATTATCAATCTTTCTGGGAACAGGGGAGAAGTAATTATAATTTTCTCGGGATCTTTCTGCCTGACTGTATCTCCTCCCTATTTTATTTGTTGGTCATCTACAGTCGAAGGCTTATTCAGATGTGTTTCTTTACCCTCAGGTTGTAGATTTTTGTCCTCATCTGGAGAAATTACACGACCATATATTAACTTAATTTCATTACATTCTCTCATCTCAACTTCAGGGTTCAGACTTTCAATAATTTGGACTAACTGGATTAGTTTATTGTTAAGATTTGGGTTGGGTTGAGCTGGGAGTTGCAACCGCATATTAGGTTGAGGATTTTGCTACAACAAATAAGGTGCTGGTAAGGTTGGTTGAGGTAGAGGAACTGTTACCATAGGTTGGTTTGCAGATCATTGCCAATTTGGTTCCTAGTTCTGATTTTGCGAGGTAGAAGGAGACCATTGAGAGGAATAGGGGGTGTTCTTCCAGAAAGGTGGAGGGTAAGAGGAATTTGGCCAATTATTATTTGATTGGATAGGCCATGGTGGCATAGAAAATGCTTGAGGTGGCCATGTAGTGAAAGGTGGTTGGTTCTGGTCCGACCTTCTATATGTGTTTCCACTAAATCTAGGAAAAAAGGTATACCATTCATGAACTGAAGATACATGATGGGGATAACAAGCAATAGAAGAAAAATCTAGTGGGGAAAATTTGTTGGCCAAGAATGTAGGAGTGCCCCTTTTGAAAACCCCTCTAGGAGAGTGATATAAAGTTCAAATTAGGGGAGATTTTATGTTGTTTATCATCATAGCAAGTATGAGGCCTCTTGAAAGCTAGGATGACCAAATAAGGATATAGACAATGGAGTCGCCAAGGTGTTTACAATAAGATTCAAACAGTGGATTCACCAAGGTGTTTAAAATAAGAATCAAACAGTGGAGTTGCCAACGTGAGATATCTTCAACCCACAATTCCCTTGCTCACCTAATAGAGGGAATGTAAAAAAATTCGTACCCAAGGAAAAATATTCTGATTCATTCCCCAGCAACAACGCCAGATCTTGTATATTTTTCTATCTCCTGTCACATAATTGCTTCAGAATATGTAGAAACCTCCTAGAGACAACCCCTGGGTTGAGAGAAAGGGGTCAATGCCTAGGGAATCTGAGAGGAGTGCTTTTGAATATTATTAGGAGGGATTTTTGTTGCACTCCATATGTCATGTAGTTTGGAAAGAGATAATTCATGGGCTTGGTTCAATCGTCCTTCATCTAGGTAAACTCAAGCAAACAAACACTGGTAGGTATGGTTAATCTCAAAGAGAAATGTCTTGGTTCTGGTGGTCGGCACACAACAATAAGCAAATTAACATTTTTGTTGTAGTATAGGTGAACAAGAAGAAGGAAAGGAGGTAAATCGACGCAGAGGGCTGAGCATAGCACAAAATCCTAAGCAACAATCTTCAGTAGAAATATGGAAGAGTGAGGAGGTGAAAATGCAGAAAACGTGGAGCGTGAATTAAGGTCTCAATCTCTATGCCTCCTAAATACATTTGTCACCAAACAACAATAAGTAAATCTATGCACATACAAGTATTGTAGGCTATTAAATAACACAAATAAATATGTAGTTAACACATGTACTTTTTACTACCTAGCAGCAAACATACAACCATAAGGAGAGTGATAGTAGTAGCTCCATTACACTATTTCAAAGGAGGAAAGACATACATGAAGTGATAAAAAAAGGGGAAACATATTGCGCATTGCTTAATTGGAATCAACAAAATAATTTCATTAATCCTTGAGGATGGAGTCCAAATCAATAGTCCATTACATTTACCAATTGTATCAACCCAAGGACCTCATGAACAAGCAAATTGAACCAAAGTGGAACCACAAAATTCGGGCCTCTTGGGTATAGAATTACAGAACCTATGTTAAGTGTTTCTTCCCTCTTTTTATAAGCAGACGGGAAGCTTTAAAAGAAGTTACAAAATATCTTAGTCGAGTTCTAGTTGTTTGATCGACTAGCTATCTCGGCATGTGACAGTCTGTTGCCCAAATAATTACAAAGGATTTGATTCCTTTTGTTAAAATCTAGGTATTACCATAATAAAATAAATAAGGAAAATTGAATTATGGTTGAAGAAAATACCTCATTTCCATTCCTGTGATGGCCTCTGATTAGGCCATGTCTCTGCCACAATGTTCCTCTTTAGTTATTCATCCAGTTCGTCTATCACTTTCAACTTAACAACTTGAATTTTCCACTTTCTAGAGTTGGGAGCGATCAGTTGTGGTGGCCTTAGTGGTGTCGTGGAATCACAACTACCGACTCATCCATCTCATAAATCTTTGTATTACACTATCGAAAACCACTATGTCCTGTATTATTACAATAATGTTATATCAAATCTTTTACTCATTGGGACTTTTATTCTTAATGACCTTACGAAAACAAAGTTTCGATGTTCTTGGACCCTTTTGTTTAGCCCCTTTATATTTTCCTCCATGGGACTTAATGCAATGACCAAAGGCTTAGCCTTAAGGTGCTAGGGCATTTTGTTCCTACCCAGGGGTCGTTTTTCCTTTGTTAAGAGCTTAATGCCCTTGGTTCTATAAGTTCTTCTCAACCATGTGCCAACCCTAATATCAGAGCCCCCTTATCGACACTTTTTCAATTGCTAACTACTATAAAACACTAACATCCTCAACCTCTGATATGCTGACCTTTGATATGATGTCATCACTACATGTGGCACTTCCTGAGTGGTGACACATGTCACCCAGATTTTCCCCCTTAGGCCCTCTCAAAATGCCAAAACTTCTTGCCACATGTCCTTTCGTACCACCATGTCATGCTGACGTAAGATGCCAATGTAGTTTTATCGGAACCAATCAAATGCCACCAGATAATCCGCTAGAGGAGAGATAAAAGGGCCCACCCACTTTTGGTTTTGCAATGAAATCCTTTATTAATCCTTTGTTAGAATTCCCAATGGTTTTTAATGCTATCAAAACTTTTAAAACGTTTACACTTTTAGAAGTTTCAATTGTCGATGTTCCAATGTTGTGATATTGTGACGTGTCGATCTTCTATGAGCTCCAATACAGTTTGCTCTGATGTATTCGACTGCCAAAATGTAGGACCTCCGATATGTGATTATCGATATGCCAAGACCTCCAATATGTGATCACCGATATGCCTGATGCTCTGATGTGCAATCGCTGATCTCCAATGTCATTAGACCTCCAATATGCGATCTCCAATATATCATACCTCTGATATTCCCTCCTAAGGCTTCAATCCTTGAAATTTAGCAGACCATATCTTTTGATCTAGGGGTCCTTTTTTGGACTTCGACATATCTTTGGAGATCTTGTTCAAATAACTTTCAAATGGAGAGGGTCTGATGTAGGATTTGATTCCTTTTGTGGCATAGAAGATGATTGAAAATGTCTATGCTCATTTACTCTTTGGACATTTGAAAACACATTTCGCAGTAAGTGACAACAAGCGCCTTGCTGATTATATGAATAGATTGGTTTATCTTCAAGCATATCAACATTGCGAGAAATAGGAAAGAGGAACCAAGTTTCAAGGGGAGTACACAACAACATCTTATGTAGTGGGAAGAAGAAGATGAGTTGCAGCAGAAGTGTGGAATGACAAAAGGTCCATAGTCAAGTTAGGTCCATAAGATCTATATTCACACAGATGCAAGGGAGTAGATGCAGGAGAGCAGAGAGAATTGTATCAAGGGGGACTTCTTTATTAAGTAGTAGTAGGAAACAATTATCATCCTTAAGAAGAAATATTGCACATGAAATGAAAGGTTTACATATTGGGTAAATAACCTTATTTCATTCAAGTTGTGAATTTTATTTTTCCTAGTAGTCTTATGTTCATGAAATTGTTGACGGTGTTGGACCCACCAACATGTCAAGGGATATCCCTGGTAAGAAGTCCCAACTAGACCTCAAACTGTTTGGTGTAGGAGTTTCAGTAGTGGGTCGTACGATGTCGCCTTGACCGCAGTTGCGCGTAGGCGTAAGGATGTCCTTGTTGGTGCATGAATGGTTCTAACACATGGAAAGTGGGGTGAGTGTGCCCCTTGGAAACTTATGGAAACAAGTGTCTTGGAAGGGAACACATAAGAAAAGATGCATCACAAACTGGAAGGCAAGTGAACCAAGAGTCCAAAGTGATGGTTAAACCAACATCACATCTCATTAAGATTCATACATACATATAAAGAAAGAGTCTATACATACATGCGCAAGAAAACAAATACATATATAATTAGAGTAACCAAGGTAACTGAAATAAAATAACAACACATGCATGAAACATATTGGCTCTGTTATATTAAGAAGTGGAAGTTCCAATCACACAGTATAACCATGACCAACCACTAGTCCCGATAATGGAACGTTACAGTCACTGCCACCTGCTACTCCAAAAAGATGTACTAGCTCTGCATTTTGGAGAAGTCAAGGCTCATTACAATAGACTCCAAGCTTTCTCTAAGATACTCCTATCATAAGCTTGGATGCCCAAAAGCCCGTACAATGAGTTATGAGGTTCTATAAATAGAAAAGGGTTGTTTGAACCTTGACATTCCCCTTTGTGACTCTTCACCTACCCTCGTGACTCTTCAGCTACTACATGACTATTACATTCAACTATCGACACTTGTTCTTTCACTTTTACAAGATGTTATATTACAACTGCACATGTACCCATGTGAGACAAAATAGGCTTGAGAAAGCCATGCAAGCTATCACTAAGAATCAGAAAGTTGTGGGAAGACCAACTCTTCGAAATCCTCGTGACGATCGATGGTGGCAAACTGATACCAAGCTTGGTCATCGTTGATGGTGTTTGCACACTCAATGGTGACATCTTGCTGAAAGTGAACTCTTACCTCCATTACATATGGGTACACCGATATGGCTCCTCTATACAACTCGTCTTATAACATGTGCATCATCATCTTGAGTGTAGCTGGACCAGCAACATACTGATGCATAATGTTTGTGCTAATTTGCAAGTGTTTGTTGGTGGCTATGTGTTATAGACATATTTGGGCACTTCAACCCCAATCTTATATTTCGATAAACTAGGGCTTTTCAACCCCTAAAAGAGTTGTTTCATTCCCTAAAGGACATGGTCATCTGATTACATCATTTCCCAAAAGTTCCACCTCAAAAACCATCCAAAAAAGGAACAAACTAAATCATACTGACTGCTACATTGGCCATGTGCGATGCATACTTAGTGGTACACTTCTCAAGTGTGATGCATATTAATTAGGCCTTTTGCATGGTGCAATGGGCGAGGATGGAAAAATGTCTGAGACAGTTTGCTAAGTGGATACTCATGGAATCTTATAGAAACTTCTCTTATGACACTTGCCTCTCTGAATTCGCTTAGGGATGAGTAAGAGATCTAAAAAATATCCAAGTGGAACCAATTGTAACAAGTGGAATCAATTATAACAAGTGGCATGACACTAATCAAAACCCCAGAGATGACTCACACCCTTGCACACATCTATAAATGGATCCCTCGTCTAAGAGATCTAGAGGCTGGAATATTGTGAATTGCAAGGAAGTGTTGATAGTTTGTATTTGAGATAAAAGCATTGTATTGTTGGTGTGATCTTGCTATTTCATGAGGTGAAGAGGGATTGATGCTGGAAGGATGATGCTAGATCAAACAAATGGGTTATAATTCTCCCT
>APFE030843413.1:0-18255 GCA_000404065.3 Pinus taeda | reverse complement strand
CCCCTGCTTCCAAAAGTTCCTTGATGATTTTTTCTATTTCGTTCTTTTGGGTGAACGGATATCTGTATGGGCGCACATTTGGGGGTTGGGCCCCTGGAACCAAGGTGATGCTATGATCATGTTTCCCTCGCAAGGGTGGAAGCCCTTGAGGCTTGTCAAAGACCGGCAGATGGTTATTTAAAATCTGTTGCATCTCAGGATGAAGTGGCGGCAGCTTGGTTTCGACTACCTGGATGGCATTAAATTGAGCTACAGCTCCATGATTGCCCTTTTTTAACAATTTTTCCATCCTATGCGAGCTGATGATAGAGGGGGCTCCTGCCTAGAGTCCTCAGAGGGTATGTGTGTGGTTGTTCTTCTTAAAACTCATATACAACTCCTGGAAATCCATTGTGATTGGCCCAAGAGTGCGGAGCGAGTCAGCGCTGAGGACAATGTCACAACCCCCCATGTGTATGGCAAACATGTGGGTTTTCAACTGATAATCCCCCATTTGAAGTTTGTCATTTTCACACGGCCTTCACATTTCGTTGTGCCTCCATCTGCAATTTGAACTTGGAAGTTAGAAATTGCTCGTACAAAGAAATGCACTGCTTCGGTGACCTTTTGATGGATGAAATTATGTGTACTTCCACTATCAATCAAGACTACTACTGGGCGATGTTTAATAAACCCTCTAATTTTGAGCGTATGAGGGGAAGAAATCCCTGCCAAGGCATGCAACGAAATAACTGGTTCGTTAGAGACATTGTCCTGTTGGTTGTCGTCCTCTAGCGGCTCATGTTCCTCGAGTGGAGGATCTTCCTCTATTAAGTTGTAGTCAGTGGCATCTATTTGAAAGAATTTGGGCTCCTTACATTTATGACCTGGGGATTATTTTTCATCACAGTAGTAACATAGTCCTTGCTTCCTTCTTTCGGCCATTTCCGCAGGGGACACCTTTTGGACCTTAAGTGTTTGAGTCGTGTTTTGAGCCTGTGGGGGACAACCTTTAGCGGGGAAATTTGGGCGACTTTATTGGGCTGCTAATGCACGTTCCACCTTACGAGCTACCTGGGAGGTTGGTGAAGTAGAACTTGAGCTTTGATGGCTTCTTTAAGACCGCTGATAAAACATTCCATGTAGAACTCATCTGTGAGACCCCTAGTGTGGAAAGCTAAGCCTTCAAAAGCGTTAATATATTCCTCCACTGTACCATTCTGTCGGAGCTTAGTGAGACGACCAAAATAAGAGTCTTCTTGTTAAAAGCGATCTCGAAGAGCTTTGGTAAATTGGGTTCAAGTCCTAAAATATCCATTGCAACACTGATGCCATTCCCACCATTGCCATCGTTCATTGTCGAAGTACATGCTCCCCAACATAAGCTTAGTCGCATCATCTAGGATATGATTCAATTTGAAATACTGATCCATTTGTGCTAGCCATGCGGACGCGTGAGAACCGTCAAATTTATGCATATCCAACTTGGGATGTCGCTGACTGGGTGGTGGATGGGTGTGCCAGACGTGAGAAGAGTGGCTAGATTCACCGTAATTGCCTTCATGGCCATTATACCCCTCCTCCTGGGCTTTCTCCTTGCCGTGTGACATAAAATCCGCCTTGCCTTTTTCCTGCAATTTTTGTAGCTGGATACTTACTCTGCTAAGCTCTCTATGCATTCTGTCCAGATCTAGTCTGCTAAGCTGAGTTTGGATTTCGTTCACCATTTCTTCCAGTTTGTCCATCCTTTCATTGGCCATCGCTTGAGCTCTAGTTGCTACCATACACCGACCTGATGAAAAATTGGGACCGCCAAAATTGTTTTCCAAATTAATTGAATGGTACCACCATGCTCAGCTCGTTGTCCTGATTTTAATGGGCTATATCACCAATAAGCGTCCCTGAAGATCTCAGACTCTTTTTTTTTTTTTACTCCTAACAGATTTTTACTCCTTCTTGATCAATATTGCAGTCGCCAAATCCTCAAAATGTCAATGCGGCCAAAAGCCCTACGACAATTATACCCTGGTATAGGAACCCTTCACAACGCTTCTGGTCTGGTGGATCTGAGAGATGTGAATGGTGGCTTGGGTAGCGTTGGACGGTTGAACTAACTGCTTCTGCAGATCTGATGAATCTAATAGATCGGAACTGGCTGATTGGGACCGATGTCTGCTGCTGCTGCACTCCTTTTCTCAAGCGGATCTGGAAGAGATGATGATTAAAAAAGGAACTAGGGTCTTGGGGAGTGTCAGGGGCTATAGATCGTAATATACATAAGGGTCTGGCAGTAGTACTTGACCCTATGTTTCAGGGCTCTAACTAAGGAGGGTCGACCGTACCCTTAGCCGTAACACCGGACTACCCTATCGTACAGGTGAGTAATCTCTCCGAGTGCTGTTCTCGGTGTATTGTAGCCGCAAGACGATCGCTGGTTTATCTATGGCGAGGTTTTCAGGGAGCCTATGGGGCTTCCGATATACCCAGAGGGTACGTGGAAGACAGTCCGTGCGCGGTTCTATCTAATGCGCTACTACTCGAAGGGGTACCCACAGGGGTTACAAGGGAGTCCAACAGACGTGATCACCTCTTGTATTTCCTGTGTGCATGCCTCCCCAAATCCGCAGATTTATGCGCTCAACGATAGATCCCATGGTTTAAAGACGCCAGAAGACATCTCGAGCCAAAAAAAAAAAAAATTGCTACTAAATGGAGATCCCACCGGCCCTGGAAAGTGCTTTGATACCACTTGTTATGATCTTAACCTGCAAATGATACCCAAATACAGAATATGCGAAGAAACGAGACCCAGAACATAGAATATGAGAAGAAAAGATACCCAGAACATAGAATAGAAATGATTTTATTATTCAGAGAGTAATGTTCACTTGCCTCTTCGAGGGGGCAACCTCCAATAGAGTAGATCTCGATTACAAAATAAGACACGATGCTCCTAGCAGGGAGTTTCTATCCTTTATATATGACTCCTACGTGCAATACCACAGGCCAATACCGCGTATTACTAATACCATCTATCTAATACTACGGCCCATTTGCCACTAACTGTGGTTTCGTTATTAATTGCGGATTAACCACTTACAATTATTAATATGGGCTTTATTGACTCTTGACTATGACGTGGTCCCATTACATAGATAAGGGGGTTATGGTGGGACCCTAACACTTTATAATTTTTCTCACAGAGTTGCCCAACACTCAACAAATTATGCTTCAATTGTGGAGTATAATAAATGTCATGAATACTCTTTATACCTTCTATTGTTTGGACCTCCATAGCTCCTTTAGAAGCAACCTCCAATGACTTATGATCACCAAGCTGGATCTTGGATTTGAAACTTCCATCCTTTGCTGAAAACAACTTCTCATTCCCCGTCATATGGTTAGAGCATCTAGAATCGAGGTACCAAACATCTTTACTAGTATTTTCACCTTTGGCATAAGATAAAAATAAGTGATCTCGAGGATACTCACCACTTTCTTAAGCATAATTAGCATTTTTACCTTCTTTCAATCTGCATTCTCTTTCAAAGTGACCATACCTGTTACAATGGTAACATTGGACATTTCTCTTATCAAATATACCTCTACCTCTTCCTCTGAAACTACCTCTTCCACTTGAGCCACCTCTTCCTCTACCTCTTGAATAATTTTGGCTTTTTCATTTACCTTGACCTTGATGGCTTTTGGTATTGCTGCTACTTGCATCTTCATTCTTTGTAATTTGTAGTTTAGAGGAAAAAGCTTTCTCTATAGCTTCAAAAGTTTCCTTCAATCTTTCTTCATGAGACATCAAAGATCCAACCAATTCATCAAACTGTAGTTTTGTTAAATCCTTACTTTCTTCCATGATTATTGCAACATGATTCCATCTATGTGTTAAAGATCTCAATACTCTTTTAATTAAAACTTCATTACTTACAACTTCTCCAAGTGTAGCCATTTTATTGACCACATATTTGACTCTCACACAATAGTCACTGATACTTTCAGCTTCTTTCATCTTCAAATTCTCGAACTCTCACTTCAACGTCTGAAGCTTGACCACCTTAACTTGATCACTACCTTGGTAAGATTCTTGTAGAGTCTCCCAGGTAGCTTTGGCAGTTTTTGCTGCTAATATTCTTGGAAATAAGCTCTTATCAAGAGCTATGTGAATGTGAAACAAAGCTTGAGCATTCTTCTTCCTTTATTCCTTTCTTGTTGTTCTTTCATTGGCTGTAAGAGGATTCCAATCAGCTGGCTCCTCATATCCTGATTCAACAATCTCCCACAAATCTTTTCCAATAAAAAAGGTTAGCATCTTAATGCACCAATAATCATAATCGTTCCCATCAAATTCTGGAACTAGCATCTGGTTAGAATTTGACATGATTAACTTTGGCGAAATTCCAACAATACAACTTTAACCCAAAAGAATTTTACCTGGTCTGATACCACTTGTAGAATATGAAATGAATTATTTCAATCCAATTGAGAAGCCAACAATACTATGAAGAAAAATACATATAAAAAAAGATAAAACAATTAAAAAACACAGTGACTGTGTGAGCTAAAAAATGCTGCAAACCTCATATATTCATTCAACTATTAACTACATTCTTATATAGTAAAACTATTACTAAAATAAACTCTAAAATAAATCTACTGACATTACAACTAATTTACATCACTTTCCAGCAATGACCACCCTAACAAGCTGCTGCTTTAATTTTGCAGTGAACACAAAATCTGTTGGCTACTTTGTCAGCATTTTACATAACTAACTAAGCATTATTCCCAACACAGCTAGACTATGAACAAATCCCCTTCAAATGCAAGGTATGTCATGAATATGGTCATTTTGCTAATAGATGTAAAAAAATAAAAATATAATGAAAATGAGAGAGCGTAAAAGTTCCTTATAATGAAACTAAACTACTCACACCATCTTTTATAAAATGGGTGAGTGAAACCCTAATATAACCATCGAGCAATTAAACACTCACTTTAGTTCATATGGAGTGAGTCAAAGACCTGCACAAAATATTTCGCAACAAACTAAATCAGTGGTCAACTGTGATGCATGACCAAAGAGAAAAGAAGATGAACACTAAATTATTTTTGAAAATGAAAAAAAATAATGATTGTTTTGGGAATCTTCATTGAAAAACATGTGGACTAGCTACACTACATAGAGTAGACCGCTAGATCTTAGGTTATACACTCTGTAAGCAGATTTGGGTCGTAAATAATTATAATAGTGAATACATAATCTATTAGGAAAAGAAACTGTGAGGCCCAACCAACCATTGAGTCAAAATTACGCCATATATTATTTCATATAAGCTGCTTTACATCACTGTATCAAGAAGAATTATGCTCAAGGCGAAAATAGACACTAAGATATGGGTTTGTAGGTATTTTGTAGAGGTATCGACTTTGTCGGAAGATTCCAGTTGTTATTTTGATGCAAGTTGGTACATTTTTTTGATGAAATTTTACATCCACTTCCAAACAAGTAATTGGATTAGTGAGACTAGTAATAGAATAGGTGATCAAGAAAGCTTTATGTAAAAATCACATTCAAATTGTTAAGTTTATTGGTATCAACTACCAAGCCAATTGTTAAGATTACTTGTATCAACTATCTACTATGATTTAGAGTAGGAATTAAAAAAGAGAGTTTGATCTCAGCATCAAAATAAACAATGAAGAGAAAATTAATTCCTACCCATATTCAGATGGTTGGGTTTATACTCGGTGGTGCCAAACACCTATAGTCAACAATTTTTACCTAAAGTTTTTCTTAAATAATCAACAACTTTTACCTAAAGTTTTTATTAAATACAATATGATTGTTATTATATTAATATATCCCTAAAGAGATGTTGGAAGGGGGTTTAAGGTAAAAATGGAAATAAATTTTTGAAAAACTAAATAAAAAACACAGGGCAAAACTCTTTCCGTACATGGAAATGAATTTTGTTTTAGTTTTCAAGCTTAAGTAACCTTTTCAAATTTGTGTTTATAAAAATTGAACCTATGATCTCATTCAATATCAATGATGTAAGAAGAGTACTTCCAAGTTCACTGTTTTTTCTAGCTCACGGATATCCGCGAGCCTCACTAGACGAAGACTCTTCCCCTAATGGTCCTAGTTTCGATTCCCTCCAATTGGAAAAATCTTCGAAGAACTGCCAGGTTGTTCTGAGCATTAAGCTTAGAACCTTTTGCTCCTTACATTTTCCTTGTAGAGTCAAGCTCTCACTTGATTTCCAGGAAAAGAGGAGCGTCTCGGTTGGCTACGGGGTCGATTCCCTTTCACACCATAACACCATATTAGTCTTTCTCAAAGCACTTCTCTTAAATGTAAGTTTGATAATAATGAATCCAAGGGCTAAAGAGGAAACTGTTGATGCTTATGTTCCCCAAAGATACCAGCTATTGATGCTTATGTTCCCCAAAGATAGCAGAGTGTTGTTTTGGATTGATTAGAATATGATACTTTGTATTGATTGAAGCTATAGGAATATTGTTTTGGTATTGAATATCTCCCATTTTGATGTGATTCTATAAGAGAAGGATTGCTTCATTTTCAGTTTTGGGTTTTGCCTTGGCTACTAGACTAATCTTGGTGTCTTTTATCTCTTTGTGATCTCTACAAATTTTTGAAAAATTGAAGATTTGGATAATTTTTTGATGAAGAAGACATAAGAAACACTTCAATCCATTGAAGATCATAACCTTGGTTTTACCAAAGTTTACCCTTCACTTTCAAAGATCCCAAAACCTCGATAACGAATCTAGCTATCTCTAGAAACCCTTCAAAGTGGAGGCTAGGAGAACCACATCATGTGAGAAGAGTAGGATGGAGATGAACACATGGAGAAGGAGGTATCCATCCTTAAGCTATATACACTCCTACATAAATGATTAGAACTCATCTATGTATATGGTGAAAAGTGTGGGCAAGAGAGGATAGCCATGCCTCACCCTAATGGTACTCCTTATCAAATTTGATAATCCATATGTTGTGAAAGAAGGCTTAGAACATGCTAATAATATCCAAAATAGAAGTGAGGAAAGTATTCAAAATGCAAATGTCTCTAAGTCTCTAGAAGAAGACATATAATATTCACAAGTAATTATCAAGAAGATAAATTAGGTGTTAGACCTTTATTTCTCAACAATTTGTGGTGAAATAATCTTATAATGGGATAATCTACTGAAAAGAGGTCCCATAGGTCACTCAGATAAAATCTAGAAGATGTGGTGCACATTTTCCCATCCCATCCCTTTGTCTTATTAGTATTAGTTTGGTCTATCCAATTGGATATGCTTCAAATCTCTGTTGATTGGGAAAATAGTTCTATTGGGGTCTTTCTACAATAATGGTTTTCAAACTACAAGCTATACGATGCTCTCCCTTTTTATATACTATGCGGAAAATGGAAATGGGAGAATGTTCTCATCTTTTAAAGAATTTGGGTAAACATTAGAAACACATGTTTAAATATAGTTACTTATTATAAGGAAATTGGGCCTAGTACAAGGTAGTTATCTTGGAGGAATATAGAGCTTGGATCTGTGGTGGTTTGCATACCTTGTTGGGTTTTTTTGATGGGGCTACATAAACCATCTATCATGCATATGTAAATAAACCATCTAGCATGGATATGTAAATAACTTTTATTTTAACGAAACCTAGTTGGTTTTTTTTCTTATTGTGAAAAAAAAAGGAAAAAGAAAATCAATATCTGAATTTTCTTTTTGGGTTCTTATGAAAGCAAAATAACATTTGTGACGCTATTGACTCAATTAATTCTACAATTTCTTAGAGGTATCTTATCTTCAAATAAGTAAAGAATTACAACATAAGAATGCTTACAAAAAAAGATCATGTATCTTTGGTCCTAGCATTTTCCTTTTTTCTCGTTAGCTCCTCATCCAAAACCTTTTGCAGGTGATTTGTAATTTGCGGTAGGCACTAGGTTTGCCTCAATTAGTTCAATATCTTGGAGGAGAATATCATGGTGATATTTTACCTCACCTCGAGATTTATTCTCCACCATTGCTGCTACCTTCTCCCAACAGTTTGGAGTGTCTTTATCATAAATGGCCAAAACATTTTCAAAAGCCTTGTTCTACTTCCATGTCCAACTTGTGGTTGTGGATTCACTAGCCATTTTCCTTTGAGATTTGAAACTCAAACCTTCTTTCTCAACTAAGTAATGTGTATATAAGAACAATAAAGCTCCACATAGATCTCTAGTTGTTATGGGTGTATTGTAATTAAACCCTCGTTGGAATTGAGTCTCTTGGCATTGGTGTTGAAGTAGTGATAGTGTTTGACCATAATTCCCACTTGAATGTCATGTTCTTGGGACCACCCTACTAGTTAAATGTTAAGTTTTTTTTGGATTATCTCACATATTATGGAAACCATTTAACCAATACATTTTTCTTTTTGTCAAACATGTTTACTTTGGACTATGTGCCAAAAAAGTATATTTAACAATTTACAAATTAAAGTTTCCACTAAAATTTTATAAATAATAATAAGCCTTATGATTATCAAATTGTGAAATTATTATTTCTTGTTTTACATATTTTGACCCATTTATGAGATTCATTAAAAAATTCAAATATATGTTTTTTTTGTTATTGGTTTAAAATTGAGAATATGTAAATATGAGAATTTATTTGGTTAAATGAAAGATATATTTTTTTATAGTTGTCTTTTTAAGTTGTTTAATAATATGTTATATTATTTTTATATAAATGTTGAAAAGTTATAGAAATTTAACTAACAAAATAGTTTAAATTATTAAATTAAATTGATTAATAAAATATATTTTAAAAATATTTTGATTTAAATTAGATTTAAAAAAATCACACTTAATATATATTAGATTATATTGAATAAATTATTTCTTACAAACTTTAACATGCAAATTATATGTAATTAACAAATTGATAAATATTTTAAAACATGTCTTAACTAAGATTATCAAGAATTTCATACTATATTTTATTTGCTTAAAATGTTTAAGTTCAAGTTTAATATATTGTATAAAAAGTAAAAGTAATTTATCATAGTTAGAATTTTTATAAGTAATAAGTAAACAAATGAACACATCTCATTTTTTATTTTTATTTTTGAAAGTAAATTTATTTTTTCTCAATTAATTGAAAATTGGTTGTAATTGATTTCTTTTTCAACAGATTTTGTTATTTTTATATTGTTTTAAAATGACCAAAGGTTTTGGAGATAATTATTTGGTCAAGAGTTTCATCAATTCTTTGATTTTTGTTTCAAGCTTACTTTGCCCTTTTATTAATATATTCTCTTTCTATTATTTTTTTTTAATTTGTTTTTTTTAAATATATCTATATTTACATTTAATTTATATTAGATACAAAGTCGAGAAAACTATGATGTTTCTAGATAGAATCTCACTTGTTGACTTAGTAAGATCTCAACCTATTGATTCATATGTTAAGACCCTACCTAGTATTCAGTTGCATATATTTCCATGGGGCAATCTTTTTGTTCATTGCATATCTAGAGAATATTTTGGAATTTGACCATTAGGAAAGATCATTCCTTGACCCTTCTCTTCATTCTCAAATTCCTAAATATTATGAGAATCTGTAATTTAAATAGATTCTCTAGTTTCTAGCAATAGAAAATCCAAATCTACTTATTTAAGTACACCCTAAAACCTCATTTCACCCACCACTACCAATGGATAAGTGGCGATATTAAATGTACAAATAAATTATGTGACATTGGGATTGAACAACTTGGTGAAGGACTTTAATGGCTTAGCTGGTAATTATGTTTGACCACAACTCCTTGAATCATGAGATGCTAATTTGTTTTGTTATTGCCACCATTTGACTAATTAAATTAAATATTATTTTATTATGACCAACTCTTTTATGGCTATCGTGTTATGTGAACCAGTCACCTATGAAATGTGAGTTGTTATGCAATAAAGATGACCTTACTAATAAAATCTGAACTTTATTTGAGTTGTCAAGTTATTGGAACCATCTCACTTGTAATACCTCTCATGTTATTCCAGCCATCTGGCTTATAGCACCATGGTATTAAGATCATCTCAGTAATCAAATCCTTCTTGGTCACCTCTACAAATTAATTTATTGGGACTTTTTAAGTTTATCAAATTTTAAATTTTCACTATCACTATGTTTATTTAATGAATTAGAATACACTTATTTTGAAAAGAAAATAAATAAATGCTTTGTCTATAAGTGAATTTAATAGTTTTTGGTTGAAACTAGTGAAATTGTTTTCCCCAAAACTTCATTTTTATTATTAAAATGGGCGGGTTTTGATTGTATATATGGATTTAGGGCCTTGAGAAATTGTGTGGAGAATTTACAACTCAAATTTGTGATTCCAAGGGATCACTGTTGGATTCTAGGAAAATTAGAGTTGGCATAAAACCTCCAAAAATAAAAGAAATAGACTACAACATTATTCAATATGAAAATATACAAAAAGGTTAATTTAGTTCAAAGTTTTTTAAAATTAATATTTATTCAGTATATTAATATGAAATTTTATTTTATGAATTTATAATTTTTTAAATTACTTTAAGTTGATAAAATAATGATGAATTAGGTTATCAAAATAACTTTAGTTTAAATTGTTTCATGGTTTTTTTATTTAAGAAAATAACAACAACATTAATATTATATTTTATTAAATTAAATTAACTAAATAAAAGAAATTTTCTTTGCCAACTTTATCCATTTAAATAAGAGAGTTGTATACATTTTAGATATCCATGGTTAAAACATTTTTTTTGAGGTATTCAATTATTATTATTATTACTATTATTTTAATTAAAAAAGTGAAATGGTTTTCTTTATAATTTGTGGCATTGAGTGAATAAGTTGTGGCAAACTTTAGTATGTCACTTGGAACTATTTTTGGTGGTTGGGAGGAATGACTGGAATCATGTCTATCTAGGTCCAATTCTTATAAGGGACATGTTGAGCTTATATGGAGTAATGCATTTTTATGTAGAAGGTCATTAAACCCTAAATAATATCTTTCTCTTACATAAAGGTTGGAGGGTAAGGTGCTTGATTAATTAGAAAAGAAAAGCCTAACCAACCTATTATTGAATCACAATGTAATGAACAAGTTTATAAATATTGTTAAACATGTCTCAATCAAAGCTTCTAAAGATTATACTTCAAGTTTGTACTCTTGGGTATGGGTTGGATGGTGAGGTGATTAGTTACTTACATAGGAAAACTCTAAAAAAATAATTATTGGACCACAGTGCAATCAACAAATTTACAAATGTTGTGAAACATGTCTAAATAAACACCTCTAAGGATTATACTTAGTTTTTGTACATAAATTTTAGGTTTTTAAAATATATTGTAGTATACTTATGTATTTTTATGGAGTGAATTATTCTTTGTGTTTATATATAAAGTTTAAGTTTATTTTTTATACAATTCATATGTATTTTTACAAAGTGAATTAATAACTTGACAAACGCATTTTTTTTCACAACTCCAATTGTTTTTCAATAAATTAAAAGTTTGCTCTAATTTATTCATTTTTTTTTTTAAATTTAGTTATTTTTAATATTTTAAAATTAATGAAAACATGAATGGAAATGTTCAATGGTCAATGTTCTAATTAGTTGGAACTGTATATTTTGACATTATTGTCATTAGATATTAAAATATTTCCAATAAAAAAGAAATTTTGTTTTTCAAACCATTGACATTCCTTTATGGTTGGGGATGGGTGGAGGGGGACAGATTCTCTTCAATCCCAAAGGAAATCTAGAAGTTAAGTATTCCTAAGATCTTCGAAAGAAGCATTTTCTTCAATCCCAAAGGAAATAGGAACTTGGAAAGAGGACAAACAATCTACTGAAATGTATGGGCTTCTACTCATGCTTCACTTGGGTAAATAAAGGATGGTCTCCGAGATAGTAATCCTACGAGTTTCCTTTCTCACCATCAAGAATTTACAATAAGGCTCTCTTCCTAAGACTAATCATATCATCCTTATTTTTTGCAAAATTCAAGGTATACTAAACCATTTTCATGACAATTCCGTCTATCACATCTTTAGAGGTTAAAATAAGGAAGCATAATAATAGTAAAATTAGTTTTGTCTTCTTGAAGCATAGAAAATTGTCACCAATGGTATGGTAGGATGGAAATCTATCCATGAATTATTCCTTCCCTATTCCTTCTCATCGTATAAATGTTAGAGCCCATGGGTATCTTTCAAAGAGAATATAAATCTATAAGGGATTCCAAGTTAACACCCTTGCATTCTCGTCTTCCCCTTATATTGGCAACCATAATATTTAAGAAGTTGTAAAATTGGTGTGGTTAAAAGTTCATGTAATAAAGTTAATAAAGGAAAAATGAGACTGAGGTCACGAGACACTTATTCGAAGGTGAATGTTGGGAAAAACATCTTAGTGGGTGTTCATTTTAGTTTATTATGGCTAAGGCATTGGAAAATGATTATAAAAGGCTCTGAAAAGGAAAAGATACATTAACTGTTATTTTACTTATGAAAAAAAAGGAAAATAGGAGAAAAGGGAGATGAAAGGTCGAGAGGGAAATTGAAGGAAAAATAGAGGAAATTGTAGAAAATGGAGACCTCCATAATAAAAAGGCTACTTAGGATCAATTTAGAGCTCTTTTTTATCAGTTTTAGCTTAGATCTCTCTCTATTCTCTCTTACTCTTACACACTTAGACTATTCTTGGAGCACTCTAACATTGAAGAAAGAAAAGCAAAGGAAGGAAAAGGAATCAAATGAAATCAAGGTAAAAATAAGGAAGACTTGGATAAAATAGTTTCAACATGAATACTTACAAGTAACATGTACCATATATGATTTCCTAGCGAGTTTGTGAATGCATGGTACATGCATGTGTGTATTTGGTTCTCTTACTATCACGGACATGGGTTTTGCTAGGTGTGACAGTGGTTTCCACCTTGCCATTCCATTTCTAGATAGCCATGGTGTGATGGGGTTCTTTTATTTGGTTTAGATTTTGATTGTGAGATGGTTTTTGGAACTCATTGAGGTGGTCTTAGGAAAATTCCCATAGTGCCTAGTTATCCTTTCACCGATTTTGGAAGGATTGCGGTAAAGCCTTAGGGTGGAGACAAGACAATTCCTCAACATCAGCTACATGACTCTTAAGAACCATCCTAACATTTTTGGTAACCAATCCCTATGAGGCTTTAGACCACTTGACCTCGAGATTCTCCCTTGCTATAGGCCTACCAACGTCAAGGAGGCGTTTGAAGCTCTCACTAAAGGGCATGCCAATGTTGAGGGACTATTTTTCTTAGTGATGTGCTAGTGTCCCAAGGTTTTGAGCCACTTTTCAGGCTGAGATCCGAGGTCACTACGCATAATTGAATGACACTTTTAGAATAGAAAGATAACAAGGAAACAATGAGGCAAATGAAAATACTTAAAGAAGCCCTTGACTTGACCCATACTAGCCATGGCAAGGATTTCGTCAAACGTATCATGAATATGTAATCTACAGGTGTAAATAACATATCTTAGCATAGGGGTCTGATACTTAGCTAAGAATCACTAAGAATCATTGACTCCTCAACATATTGGCTTCCAGTTCATCAATTAGGTCATCAAACCTACACATAACCAACATAATTTCAATATAAATACGAAGGGAACCATAACCATATAATCCAGATATAATCCAATATAATGCTCATATAAATACAAAGAGAAATAACCTCATATTGATGATGTAAAATCCAACCCTAGGATGAGACTGCCATGTCCCAAACGAGTGTAGAATGGCTGACCCAAAACCCTCTTCAACCATTCAGCCCCGTGCTATATTCCAAGCATGAATGTGGGATCTCATAAAACATATCAATTCAAAACCATCTAGGGCTTTGAGAGGCAAACCACCTCAACCCATCAAACAATGATTCCACCTCATGGTTAGACATTACAAAACCATCATCACATTGTTCTCTACCCAAGCCTTCGAGGGCTCCAAAGTGTTTGTTCCAGCCAAGGCTTCGAGGACTAGTAACTCAACTCACAAATGCAGTTGATATTCAAGAGTGTTTGTCCAACCAAGGCTTCGAGGATTACTAACTCAACCCACCAAGGGCTTCCACTACATTTGTCCAACCAAGGCTTCTAGGACTAGTAACTCAACCCAAGTTGTTATAGGGCTTCGAGAGCATTTGTCTCAGTAGGGCTTTCAACAACTAATAATTCAACCCAAGCTAACAGAAACATGAGAACCAACCAAAACAAAATAAGGATAACATTGATTAAGATGATAAAATTATCAAAATAACATTAAATTAATAATGTGATATAAATTAAAATTAAATAAATATAGATACTATTAATGTTGAAATGTGTATATTAATGTTGAAATGTGTATATTTTGATTATTTTGATAAAGTTTTTTGGTAAATTATGTTAAAAAATTTGATGAAATTACAAGTTTAAGTGATTGTTTTGTATAATCTAGAGGTTTAATGTTTTTTCTTATGTTTTTAATGACATATTTTGAACAATTATAAAATTATAAACCACACTTTTACCAAAAATAAGATTATCAAATCTCAAAAAATAAACCAAAGTATAAAAGAGTTAAATTACATTGTTAAAATATTATTAATAATATTTTAACATTAATTTTTATTGAAAATAATTTTAGATAGCAAATTTTTTTTTCTTAAAAAAAAAAAACACTTTCTAGAATAAATAATCATAAATCAACATTTAAATTTATTAAATAAACAATAATATCACAATAAAAAAATTAATATTATTGTAAATCTAAAATATTAAATAACTAAAAAAATTTATACAAATATTTTTATATGAACCAATACATTTAGCTTACATTTATCTAAATATTTATTTATAAAAACTTCACCTTACTCCCAGTAAAAAAAAATGTAAATAAAATAAAATAACATGAAAATAATTTTATTTAATTAATAAAATGATATAAATCACGTAAAATGCAATGTATTGCATAACATAAAACATATATAATAATTTTGTTTTAGTTTATATGGTAATAAAAGGAAAAATATAATGCTCGAATCCAGCTAACCGAAATATATGGAGAGAGCGTATATAATGAAACTAAACTGCTCACGCCATCTTTTATAAAATGGGTGAGTAAAACCCTAATATAACCAGAGGTGGAAAGACCATCGAACAATTAAACAACATAATGGAGCAACGCATTACTTCAGTTCATATGGAGCGAGTCAAACACCTGCACAAAATATTTCGCAACAAACCTACCAAAGAGAAAAGAAGATGACTACGAAAATATTTTTGAAAATGAAAAAAAATAGAGATTGTTTCGGGAATCTTCATAGAAAAACATGTGGACTAGCTACACTGCAGAGAGCAGACCGCTAGATCTCAGGTTATACACTCGTAAGCAAATTCGGGTCGTAAATAATTATAATAGTGAATACTTAATCTGTTAGAGAAAAGCAACTGTTATGCTAAAGGCGAAAACAGACACTAAGATATGAGTTTGTAGGTGTTTTGTAGAGGTATCGACTTTGTCAGAAGATTCCAGTTGTTATTTTGATGCAAGTTGGGTCGTTCTTTTGATGAAATTTTACATCCACTTCCAAACAAGTAACTGGATTGGTGAGACTATTAATAGAATATGTGATCAAGAAAGTTTTAAGTAAAAACCACATTCAGATTGTTCAGTTTACTGGTATCAACTACCTAGCCGATTGTTAAGTTTACTGGTATCAAACTATCTAGTATGATTTAGAGTACAATTAAAAAAGAGAGTTTGATCTCCAGATGCGGGTGATTAACTGTTCAAAGAACAATCAGGCTGAGCATCATATGGGCATCTGTCAGCTCACATAAGCCACGAGTCACATAGCTTGGGAAGAGAGATGGGTCTGCAAAACTTCTTTAATCAGGCCTTTATTGTGTTCACCTGTAGTCTGGCGCGCAGGTCCTGCCGCTCCTTAAACGCTCATAGCATACTAGCTTCGGGTTTTTCTCAATCACTGTTAATGTGCAGAGTTGTTATTGGGAGGTTTGTTGTTACCCAGCTAAGAGCAAACAAAAATGCAGCGCGAAAGAGTTAGGTTACTGAGCAAAAGAGGGGGCTCTGGTGGTGGAGCAGTCTTGCAGGGTTCCTCCTACACTCCTGAACGTGAAAGGCTTTGTCCTAAGGCAACGAGGAGCGGCAGAGGAAGGGGTGGTGATAGATCTGGAGCTGCAGTATGTGAACATGCTGCTCACCGTACTGCCCGGTATCATTTCCCTTGCTCCTGGATAATGCTACTTTTATTATTTCCATCTCTATTGAAAAGCTTGAAGGCAGCAGCAATTTGGGAGCTGCCCAAAACAGAGAATTGTAAATCCTAAGAAACATTTACGCCCAGTGGAGTAGAATGCTTGGTCCCTGATTCTGGCAAACCCAGCTGGCCCAGGTGTGTCTGTTAGTGGCCATCCCTCAGGCTATGTGGCCCCTCATTCTGACTTAGAGGACTCTTTTCGGTACCGGTGTCTGGTTGTTGAGGAGCCCTATACTACACATGATGACTAGCCTACTTAATTATGCTTTAGTTGCTATGATTTTGGCTCAGTATCCTGCATGTCAGTGCGTAGTTACTACATATACCAGCTATTTCATGTTTCTGTCCACGTTCAACTGTAATGTGTGGGAGAACTATACTGATCTTATGTGTTTTTTGTAAAATGCCATCAACAAGCTGAACTTTCAAAGAACAATCAGGCTGACCATCATATGGGCATCTGTCAGCTCACATAAGCCACGAGTCAGATAGCTTGGGAAGGGAGATGGGTCTGCAAAACTTCTTTAATCAGGCCTTTATTGTGTTCACCTGTAGTCTCAGGCTCCTTAAAGGCTCATAGCATACCAGATTCAATGCACTAGGTGTCGAGTTTTTACTTCTAGTTCTAGGGGTTTCTCTCAATCACTCTGCTGTAGGGGTTCACAGAACTGTTAATGTGCAGAGTTTGTATGGTTATTGGGAGGTTCTGTGGTTACCCAGCTAAGAGCAAGCAAAAATGCAACGCTAAAGAGTTAGGTTACTGAGCAACTGGTGGTGGAGCAGTCTTGCAGGGTTCCTCCTACACTCCTGAACCTGAAAGGCTTTGTCCTCAGGCAACCAGGAGCGGCAGAGGAAGGGGTCGTGGTAGATCTGGAGCTGCAGTATGTGAACATGCTGCTCACCATACTGCTTGGTATCATTTCCCTTGCTCCTGGATAATGCTACTTTTATTATTTCCATCTCTATTGAAAAGCTTGAAGGCACCAGTAATTTGGGAGAGGCCCAAAATAGAGAATTGTAAATCCGAAGGAACATTTACGCCCAGTGGAGGAGAATGCTTCCTCGAGATTATGGCAAACCCAGCTGGCCCAGGTGTGTCCCTCAGTGGCGATCCCTCATGCTATGTGGCCCCTCATTCTGACTTAGAGGACTCTCTTCTGTACTGGTGTCTGGTTGTTGAGGAGCCCTATACTACACATGATGACTAGGCTACTTAATTCTGTTTTAGTTGCTATGATTTTGGCTCAGTATCCTGCATGTCAGTGAGTAGTTACTACATATACCAGCCGTTTCATGTTTCTGTCCATGTTCAAAACTGTAATGTGTGAGAGAACTGTACTGATATTATGTGTTTTTTGTAAAATGCCATCAACAAGCTGAACTCTCAAGGCCACTGCCTTGCTGTAATTTTTTTGTATCAATAATACAAGTAGTCATATTGAGAAAAAAAAAAACAATGAAGAGAAAATTAATTCCTAACCATATTCAGATGGTTGGGTTTATACTAGGTGGTTCCAAACCCTTACAGTCAACCATTTTTATCTCCAAGTTTTTCTTAAATACTCAACAAGTTTTGCCTAAAGTTTTTTTTAATACAATATGATTGTTATAGTATTAATATATTCCTAAAGAGATGTTGGAAAGGGGTTTAAGGTCAAAATGGAAATAAATTTTTGAAAAACTAAATTAAAAACATAGGGCAAAACTCTTTCTGTAAATGGAAATGAATTTTGTTTTAGTTTCAAAGCTTAAGTAACCTTTTTCAAATTTGTGTTTATAAAACTTGAAACTGTGATCTCATTCAATATCAACGATGTCAGAAGAGTTCAACTTCCAAGCTTACTGTTTTTTCTAGCTCACGGATATCCGAGAGCCTCTATCCGAGAGCCT
>APFE030843409.1:0-24862 GCA_000404065.3 Pinus taeda | reverse complement strand
CTTGAGGTGAAGAAGGGCTTTCTTGCTGGAGGATGATGCTGGGTCAGAACTATTGGTTGTAATCCTCTTGCTATTCTTGATATTAATAAAGTTATTCAAGTTTTCCTCCATATTCTTTTATGTTTGATTATATATGCATTTGTATGGTTAATACATATCTGGTCCTATGTTATTTATGAATATAGATCTCTGTTCTTCGATAGTAGTATGCTGCTTTGATTCCACAAGTGCTCTTTGAAGTTGGGCAGACGAAGAAGAAGCGGCAAATATCTATTAGGAAGGAGAGGAATCAAGTAAGGAACCAAGCGCAAGACTAAGGTTGGTGTCCTTTGTTCCACTCTTATCTATTTTCATAAAGGAAAACGAAAGTAGTCTTTAGTTGTTTGTTTCTAAGATAGCTACCAGTCTTAGTGGGAATAGCAGCTCCGAGTGGACACTATTCCCAGTAACAGTTATGTATAGTTGATCTCAGTTAACTAAGCTCAAGTCTTCATTTGAGTTAGTTAAAGGTCCTTTGAGTAGTTTAACTCAGTGATCTATCCATTAACTACTCAATCAACTAAATATAGCCTATGCATGCACGGAATTCAAATTGTGTGATTGGAGTGGAGGTCAAAGGCACATTGTGATTATCAATTGTATTCTAATTGAGTGTACAGTTTGGATAATTAGGATGATGAGAAATGCCTTGGGAATTACGCAAGGAAACAAGAATTCCCTATGAAATAGGAGCTTAATTCCTCCATATTTGTGCAAGAAAATAGGATATTCTACAGTCAATAAATTGGATAAGTGTTGGCCAATGTCGAACAAAAATATGTAGAACAAGTTTGCAAGTGCATGAGTTGCTTCATACTTGAATCCAACAATTGTAATAGGTTATAAGTCTCATCTAGTTAATTGAAAGTAGGATAGGTTTTTTCTCAGTTGGGGTCCCCAATAAATGATTGTGTTCTTATGGTTTTGATGTATGCATGTCTATGCATGTGCTTCTACATTATTGATTTCTTTCTCTAGTAGTGTAGAGGATGTTTTTAATCTCTTGAATTTAGTTTGATTTCATCAGTGGTAGAAATTTCCATTAAAAGTCTACAACTTGCTAGCAATAGTGGCTCTAACTGTGGTATTAAATTTATGATTATGCCAAATTTCATAATTTGTCTAATTTTTTGAATCTGTCATCTTTATGCATTCTTCTGAATATTTAATGAGTTTTATTTTAATTCATGTAAATTGCTAATTTTTTTTAAAAAAGGTATTGATCAACACTTATATTGCTTTGCATATTGAATTTAAAGAAACTAATCTAAGTATGTAATACATGATTATAACTGCATCTGACTCTTTCTCATTGCATTTACTTTTCAGGAAGAAAAAATTGGTTCAGCCTAGTAAGTCACCAATTATTGGCAGGCCAACCTACTCCCTTTTATTTTCAACAAAAATAAAAGTCCCCTCCTAAAATTTTAGTAATTGGCTTGTTTTGACTTAATTGAATTTGTATTGGTTTGACTCCTGAATTCCTTCCTCTAATCGTCATTTTTATTTTCATGGCATGATAGTTCACTATACGGTCTATTCTTCCATTCATTGGAATATAAGAATTATTTTCTTTAATTGTTATGATTAGTACCAATTAACATTTCTCCTTATAGAAATAAAATATTTCATTTCAAGGGCCGTTACAGAATCATAGTTTCTGTAATAGCCCAAAATTGACTTTATGATACTAATGGGAATATTTTCTTGATCTATCATATTGATTCCCATGCTTATCCTTTTATTTCAATGTGATGTGTGCTGTCAAATATTTCATGTTCAAATCAATGATCCTAAACTAAAGTATAACCTATATTGGTGGTGATGTATGTTTTAATTTTTCATTGATATCATTTAATTATGTTGTATTTTCCTTTGATATTCACTCATTAATGGTCCACTCATTTCAAATTAAATATATGATTTCCAATGATTTGTTTCATGGATTCACACTTATGGTAAATACTGGTTTCGACTCATGTGTTATGTTATTATGCCTAGTAATCCCTTGATTTGGAACCCTAAGTTCTAAGTGTCGATCTGTAGCAATGCCAATTGTTATATGGCTCATTATCCCACGACTACCACTCATTTCTATTTCCCAAGCCAATACTTGATAGTTGTTAAATAGATCTTTAGGGTTTTCTCGAGAAGGTTTCATCAAACCACTTCATGTCAACCCTTCTCGCTTTGGTCATGAGGGTTCTGTAACCTAGGGTTTCATGTTTGGTGTTTGGCTTCTTGAACCCTATTTCATCATGACCTATAACTTTTCCTTTTAAACATGCCACCAGTAGTCTGAATCGAGCTTATTGGAGAAAAACTTGTTGAGTAAAATGAGGAATACTTGGCTCTATTTTGCCAAGTTGGTTGGTGGGATTTTTTGCAACTATTTTGAAGACACCCCATTGAAGTAGTCAAATCCTTTACTACTTCTTACAATGGAGGAAGAGCCTATTTGGGTGACATGGAAATCAAAATTAATCTAGAATTTGTCACAGCAACAATGCATCTACCCCTTGAAGGTGAATGTTGGTCCAAAAATGTTGCAGTCCAAAGTGTTCCATGGAGGAAATTGCAACCTAACAAGGACTATAAATATTCTATCAAAGGTATGCACATATAGTTCATACCACCAAAATGGTGTGAGTTGTTTCATTTAATTTGTAGATACAAAGGATGATATAGTGTTATTTTCATGTATCATACTTAGTTTTTAATGGATTTCTTATGCCGAAAGCTTAACCTACCTTATTATTCGTTGAAGAGTTTAACAAGAATGTATATGGATTACCAAGCCAACCATAAGAACCTTGAAAGCTCCCTTTTCCACCATATTTTAATCATCATGCTAGTCAGACATCGTTTGGTTCAAATTAGGGATAACTAGGATTATTTTCTTGCTCGTAACAATTATGGTAAACCTATGGTGTTTGACCCTATTTAGTCTTCCACAACCATGGGTCCTAACCCCTCTCATGTTGATTCAAATCCATCATTGGTTGAGGAATTACATCAGGACGAGTGCAAGGCATCTATCCAAGCACTAGGGTCACCTTCTTCAAACGATAGTCAGGTTAAAATTTCAAAAATTATGACCTCTCTCGAAGTTACTAGGAGTGCATCGAAATCTTACAATTGGAATCCCTTTGAAACTCCTCAGCCTGAACCCCAATCTCTTCAACCTTCAAAAAATCATGAAAGTGATCAAATACATCAAAAATGTATAGGAAATGGCTCAAGTAAGACAATTGAAAAGGAAAATTTCTAGAGCCTGAGGGATCAGGCATAAAAATCCCCCTAAGATTGTTTCCTTGGTTGACTTGGAAACTAATCCTGAGCCATCACTGAAAAGAAACAAGCCTCATTTGCAGGCTGCTCCTCATGGTCACAATAACACTGCCAATTGTGATGATTCTTCCTCAAGTAACCCCCATTCAAATGATTTAATCTCTAACATGTATTGGAAGCAACAATATATGTTTAGTGTCCCTTGTCTAGAACATGTTTAGTGTCCCTTGTCTAGAACACCAAATCAGCCAACTTATTTATGAAAATAACAAATTGAAATCTTTGTTCCAGACAAAGGATAAGTCTAATGAACAAAAATCATTTAGTATCGAAGGTAAAACCTAGTCCAAGGATACTCACGTCGTGATAAATTCTCTAAATCTCAAAAATACCATTTTCGCGAAATTAGAGGGATATGATGTAGGAAAATAGTCCATTTATATTTATATATGCATATGAAGTGTTACAAGTAATCAAGTTGTTTTATTTTAGTTTTCTATTTTAGAATAAAATACTCACTACAAAATCAAAGATTTATTAACAGCCTCATTCGAGTAACACTATCAGATTATTTAATTTTAGTTTGTTTCTTTAACAAGTTCTCCATGTTGGCATTACAATCATCTTGGATATCATGACCCACAGTACTTTCAGTCACCATGTTCCCATGCTTAACCCTGTATGAGAATCCTATCTACCACATGTTTTATTTTAATTTGGTCATTCGGCTGAGAGGCCTAAAAATGGAACATTTCTCTTTATCTTTTGTAACTAACTAATTTGAAGATAGTTTTTAGTTTTACTTTGTGTTGAAAGGTTGAAGGCCTATAGTTATATATACCCCTCACTTTGATTGAAAAGGGGATCTGAAAGGGAACATTTTGAGACAAGGATATTTTGGTTGGATCTTGACTGTGGAATATCCTTAATACACGTTCATTGATTTGATTTTATTTAATCTGGTCTTTTTTCTTTACGTTACATAGTCATATGAGTATCTTATTTATTCTCCTGTAAATTATTTTTCGAGATTTAGAAGATGATGTTATTTGCTGGATGATTTTATCTCTTAAGTAGAAGATTGTTTCCATTGCATTTCTTTGTTAAAAAAATAAAACATTATTTCAATTTGTTATTATTTTATTTTATAGATATTTTTTTGCAGTGACTCTTGTCCTAAGAAGTATTGACCTAGGCATCACTTCGATTTGGATTCCTATGATTATTTTATGGGTATTCAGATTGATAGAAAATGTCATTTTTTGTTTACAAATTGATGATAATGTTATTGTTGTAGATGATTGTTTTATTCGCATCATTATTTTAGTTACCAAGTTTTATTGATTGTTTTCATAAAGACAATAATTAAGGTATATGAAATTTAAAGAGATCATTTGTAGTATTCCCTTTTGTCTCTCTTGGCCAAGCAATAATTAGAATTATATATTAGATAACTTTTCCATTTGTTTCTTAACATAGAATTTGAAGAGGATAATATAGTTAATTTTTGTTTGTCCTCTATAATAAGGAACTTGTAGATTTACATTTACTTGTTTTGTTATTAATTACATTAAGGAATAGTTTTGATTCAATTTGCAATTGCATTTAAGAACAAGATTTCCTTTTGTTTTGACATATTTTGCAAAGTTTATTGATAATGTATCCTCTTTGAGCCAATTACATTATGTTTTGGCCTTTTATTTTTTGTAACATAATATTTTGTATGTTGTATCATATCTTTACTTTGTAAGAGTAATTATCATATTTTATTTCTTAATTCCAATTTCTAAATGAGATATGTGAATTAGAATTACTTAGTATATTAGTAGTGAAACATTCAACCCTTCGTTTTCATGTGCATAACATATTTAGGATGTTTGATTTAATTATTTCTTTTGCACAACTAACTTAATACTTAATTCTAGTTTAGTTTAAACATAATTTAGTATAGAAATAGTTTATATTAATGTAGAATAACCATAGCTTAGATTAGTTTAGATTATATTAGTTTTTCCCTATATTAACTCCTTCCTAAGAAGAAATGATCCAAGGCTAACAAATCCTATAACCCTGTCGAGGATAGCTATACCAAACATCTTTGGCTACTAAAGAGCCTCGTTATGGGTTGTTCCTCCCTTATTGACTTAGGTGTATAACACTCGCATAACAGGACC
This sequence comes from Pinus taeda, assembly GCA_000404065.3. NCBI lineage: Eukaryota > Viridiplantae > Streptophyta > Pinopsida > Pinales > Pinaceae > Pinus > Pinus taeda. The sequence continues at coordinate 19,358 of APFE030843409.1, read as the reverse complement.
CAAAATTTAATTGTTGATTGAAGGAGCTACTGGTGGACTCATCTAAGTGTCAAACCATTGTTCATATAGTTATGTCGATCATCAAAGGGGCTAGCGAGAATCAAATTTCATGGTTGTGACAATTGTGTATTGAGTTCCCAAGGAGAATGTGGTACCTGATAGGGTGAATGTTTGGAGTACTTGGAAGGTTTGTTAGTCCATCACTGCATTACATGAAATATTTTCCAATTTTTATGGGCCCATTACCCACAAAGAATTAATTTTGTCAGAACCATAAGATTGCTCGTTATCAGGTGGTATGAGAGCATGGGAAAATGATTTCTTGATTGTTCAAGAAATATGAAAACAACTTCTAGCTTCGATTATGTAGAAGTTGTTGAAACTTTCATTTTTGTGATTGTGGGTAGAATTGTCAAGAGAAATGAGTAGCATGCAACAACCTAAGGACCAGAGGAATTTCAAAACATTCCAAAGGAGGTGAACCTATGATACCAAAAGGAAAACTTCATAGGAGAGAAGTTTGGTGAGGTGTTGGTGGAGGCTTGGTTGTAGCTCACTACTAAGTATGCAAAGACGCTCAATGATATTTTAGGAGAAAGAAGACCAATATTGAAGATGAATACGGAGTAGAAATGAAAACACATGATCAATAGAGCATGAACCATTTCTATCGCAAAATTTTGATGTAGGAGCATTACTCCCTCCCCCACCTCCCCCCTTAAATCAAAGTTGAAATCTTGACCTTCTAGAAGGCGCATCATGGCAAGGAGTATGTGATTTCCTGGTGATTGCATATCAAGGATGATAGGTTGCTTATTTTATCATTTCAAGCATGTAATTATATGTAGGCCTTAGATGTTACACCTTAATGTAAACATTTTTTACATTCAAAATCTTTATATTGTAATTTTATTTTTATTAATAAAATTACTTACAATTTTTTAGATAAAATAAAATCATAATATGCATATTACATTAAAATAAATAGCTTATAAATAGTTGTTATAAATTAAGGTCCATTTTACCATATAAATTAAAATAATAATTTCGTAACCATATTTAAATTTTATTAATAATCACATAAAATTTAATACTTACAATATAAAAAGATTCTTAACTATGAATATTCACCCTCATATTACCATGGATATTATTAACTTCTAAATAGGCTTTGTTACAATACCATGCCTTATCAATACCACATTTTCAAAAACCATAAATCATTTCAAAATTAATATATTTTACAAATAGTTTATTTTAATTTAATTTTATAACATTTTTTAAATTAACATGTAATACTCATAATAAACATACAATATAATAAGATTCCTAACCATGGATATTCACCCTCATTTTACCATGGATATTATTAACTTGTAAATAGGTTTTGTTACAATACCATGGGCTAGTACTGTGGGTTATCAATACCACACTTGCTAAAAAACCATAACTCATTTCAAAATCAAAATATTTTATAAATATTTTATTGATAATATTTTTTAAGTTAAATCTAGAAGCAAAAGGGTGTGGGAGATATGTTGTAGTAGTGTGAATGTTTGTAAACATTTATATGTGGGATCAATTAAAAAATAATAAAAGATTAAAAATAATTTCTTACATAGAGATGTTGTAATGCTCTGTAAAAATTTTGAGTATCTTAAAATAGACTGAAATTAAAATTAACATTAACATTAAATTACAAAAATAAGAATAATTAATCAATAAAACCTTTTGAATGGGCCAAATTACATAAAACTAAAAACAAAACAAAATAAAATAAAGATAAAATTAATAATAATAATAATAATAATAATAATTATTCTTCTTCTTCTTCTTCTTCTTCTTATTATTATTATTATTTATAATGATGATGAATGTCTACTAATACCAATGTGGTCTATCAAACCTTAAGAAAGTTAGAGATTAATTGTGACTCTTTAATATTTTATTTCTATAATCAAAAATAAGGGAAAGAAGGGCTCTAAGATCACTATAGTTTCGTTGACTTAACAAGTCAAGAAGGTTGGTAGTGTGGCAAACGTTTTTGACATAAGAACATATGTGAGTAAGAGATAAGAAATCTAAGAGAAAGTGTTTTTCATCTTCAAGTCGCTTTGTATTGCAAAGATGATAGATTTTTTCTTCTGAGGTTGTTTTGGGAATAGAGGTTGTTTTGGGAATAGATCAATGTCTGGTTTCACTATGAAGCTCATGAGAATTAGTTCTTATCTTTGCAATGTTGATTTTCATTTTTGTACTTGTGAAGGCAAAAAGATAATTCTCGGGGATGGTGGTGTTGATCGCCTCCTTATAATACTTTAGTTTCCCTTTTCCTTTTAGCTCCTTATCATGCCACAATTTATCCTTAAATTTGGAGGTAATAATAGTTTTAATATTAGCCTTATTCCCCAAGATGATTTCCTCCTTTATTCCCTAATGGCCGAGTCAAGACTGGCTAAATTAGAACCAATTTTGGGGAACCTCTTGGCTTCCATGTTGTAAAGCTTCTTCTTGTACATCCAATACCTAAACATTGTCATGCTTTCAATGGGAGAAATGCTAGCTTCGAGCAAGAGGATAGGATGGGGAATATTTACTTTAATCTTGAGGTTATAGGTTATAAATTTCGTTTAAATCATTTTGATCTTCCTACACGACTTTCAAGATTTATTGTAACCCCAAACCTCACATCCATATAAAATAACAAGTGTGGTTGAGAGTCTCAAAGAGGAAGTTTTTTTTACTTGAAATCTAGAGATCAGCTCACTTACAATTGTTTTTAAGCTCATAATAAGTTTTCCAACCTCCAATAAAACTAACCTATATCCATTTGAACTCCAGATCCATCAAGGATGAAATCTCTTCAGATGCAAATCTCTTTTAGAGTGAAAAGGGATTTGATCCTTCTCGATGCTTGGTACATCTAGAGTTAAGATGAATCTAAGTTGATATAAATATAAATATAGATTGTATTAATATTGACAAAATTAAAAGAATAATTCATCCTCAAATATAAATGACAATTCTCAATAATTGATATATTTGATAAAGACTTATTATTCTCAATAATTAATGGATCATATCAACCATTTTAAAATTTTATTGTTGTTTTTTGTATAACTATCTAAAATAAGAACATCATGTTGATAGCCCCGTAACAAAGAATTATAGGTATTAAATTATTAAGCCCAACTCCCTATTTCCACAATCTGATAATGGACATTTTCACACTTTCTTCCATTTCATGAATTTCAACTAAATTAGGCTTTTCGAATATTTTAGTACAATTCATAATTTCTTTATATCCATAGAAACCTTATAAAATTTATAGAATCAAAAGATGCATTAAATGATATTTAGAATGTTGATATCTTTTTATTTCAAAGATCTCTCAACTTGCCATATTTATTTATTTATAGTAGTGTTGTAAAACATTTTTAATATGACTAAATATTTTTTTGTGTTAACAAACTGTACAGGTTATGTGAACTAATCAAATTTGGATAATGCAATGTGTCTTACTTTTTCATATACAGAGTAAATATATCATCACATGCACATTATCACATTTTCTTCTTGTTTTTAAAGCATAAGCATTCTTTTATGTTTATATTTCTTTTATGTTTATATTTTTCTTCTTCCTATTTTAAATATTAAAAATACTAACTTTAATACAAAACTATATTCTTTTTATAATTAGAAATTTTCTTTTAAAACAGTATATTATACGCTAACATCATTAAATTATCTTTATTTTATAAAACAATTAACTAATTTTGAAATATTAATCCTCTCTTCAATTCTAAATATTTAATTAATTCATACCTATTTAATAATATATTAAATAAATTATAAATTAAACAATTCATACATTATATTAAAATCCATGTAAACCTCTTAAAACATAAAAATTTAATACTTGTAATTTAATTACAGTAAATTATCACAAATAAATTATCACAATTATAACATAGGAAGAAAGTGGGTAAAAATTCTTCACGATGGACTATGATTCACTCCCAAATCATTTAGCACATCATCCTTTAGATATCTCCTTGTCTTCGATTTATGCCCCATTCAATTCATATCTGACTGCGTCATAACACATTTTTTCGAGGTCGCCCTTTATTCCATGCCTACTCCACAATCTAGAATTTCACCTTTTATTTATATATTATTATTAGATCTAGACTTTCATATTTTTTTTTTTGTGTATTATTATTAGGATTATTGGATTAGTTTTATATATATTTGAGTTTCTTTCCCTAAATGTGATTGCGTTTTTGATTTTGACTGTCATGACCCACCGGAAAAGCTTCCAAAAAGTCTCATTATGAACAACTGCAATGTGATTACGTTTTTAAATTTGAACATATCATGAATATAATTATATATTTTCTTTTATATAATCACTGAGATAATTGTGTCATGTTTTATATATAATTGAGGTTTTTTAAACTAAATGTGATTATATTTTTGAATTTCAACCTATCATGAATATGATGAAACACATTCTTTATATATAATTATTGGGATGACCAGGTCATTTTTTAATTTATAATTGAGTTTTCTTTAACTAAATGTGATTAAATCTTTGAATTTGAACATATCATAATATAATTTCACACTTTGAAACTTTAGTCACTCCTGTTATCTTATATGGCTGTGAAGTTTGGGGCTGCAGCATCTCCAGAGAATCATGGAGAAAGATTGAGCAAATCCAGAAGCGTTTTATAACGTTATAACCTGAAAATTAAAAGTAATACACCCGTTCCTATGCTCCTTATTAGAACAGCTTTCTCCTATTGAGAGCCTTAGCTATCTTAGGTTTCTGTTGTACAAGCACAACTCAAGTAACCATAGACACATCAAGACTCCCTAAGCGAGCTTTAAAATTCCAGCCCAAAACCACCTAAGCTTAACCAGGGATGGCATTAAAGACACAGGCCTGAGTTAAACTATGGGAGATCATGAGAATGCATGCTTTGCAAAACATAGATAACATTAAAGGTTGTTACTCTAATTTCAAAGAAAAAATTGTGGTGTGAGAAAGCATTAGCTGTCTTAAAAAAAATTAGTTATTATAAGAGGTTCATCAACCTCCACCCTTGAAGATCAAAAGTATCTCTCTATTTTAACTTAGCTCAAAGGAAGAAATTTAAAAAGCCAAAGATTAGAACGATATCTTCATGAGCTCCATAGTGTGAAACAGGCCGTTGGCAGCTTACTAAAACGCCTGGATGGAAAGTATCTGCCATATTTGTAAGAATAGAGCATCGAGGATGAAAACCACTTCCCTCTTAGAGTGCCCTGCCATCAAACCACATTAATCTCAATTCACAACCTTTTTACCAATACTGACCTTCCTAGCTTATATAATCACTGAGATAATTGTGTCATGTTTTATATATAATTGAGGTTTTTTTTAACTAAATGTGATTATATTTTTGAATTTCAACCTATCATGAATATGATGAAAAACATTTTTTATATATAATTATTGGGATGACAGGGTCATTTTTTAATTTATAATTGAGTTTTCTTTAACTAAATGTGATTAAATCTTTGAATTTGAACATATCATGAATATAATTTCACACTTTTATTATATATAATTATTGGGATGATTGTGTCACTTTTTATATATAATTGATTTTTCTTTAACTAGATGTAACTAGACTTTTGAATTTGAATATACCATGAATATAATTACACATATCTTTATAAATATAGTATTAGGATGACTGTGTCACTTTTTAATGTATAATTGATTTTTCTTTCACTAAATGTAACTACATGTTTGAATTTGAACATATCAAAACTATAATTACACTTTATATATATATATAATTATTGAGAGGAGTCTATTACTTTTTATAAATAATTGAATTTTTGTTTAACTAAATATGATTACGGTTTTAAATTTAAACATATTACAAATATAATTACAAATTAAATAGACATCTTAAAATTTGAAAATGTCAATATAAGTACAAATTAAAACTAAAAAATAAGAAAAAGATATTCTCGAAAATCAAATAAACATAATAATCAAACCATGTTTCTCAATAATTACATAGTTTTGAAATTTTAAACATATTTTCCACCCAACAAATCACGCCACAGCTGTGATCAACTTTGAAAGCATGACAACAACTATTGAATTTAACTTTGAAAGCATGACAACAACTATTGAATTATTTAGTCCCCATTGCCACAATCGGACAAACCTCATTTTCACACTTTCTTTTAATAATCAAACCATGCTTCTCAATAATTAGATAGTTTTGAAATTTTAAACATATTTTCCACCCAACAAATCACGCCACAACTGTGATCAACTTTCAAAGCATGACAACTATTGAATTATTTAGGCCTTATTGCAACAATCGGAAAAACCTCATTTTCACACTTTCTTTTAATAATCAAACCATGCTTCTCAATAATTACATGGTTTTGAAATTTTAAACATATTTTCCACCCAACAAATCACGCCACAGTTGTGATCAACTTTGAAAGCATGACAACTATTGAATTATTTAGGATCAAACAAACACTCATCTTCTGTACATGATAGAGTGCAGAATTTCTTGGTAGGAACTTGAACAAGTTCAAGGTTTAGGTCACCCGAAGCTGAGTCGAGTGCCGGGTGGAAGAACGCGGCGATGGCCAACAACCAGTGAAGATCTCTCTCCTCAGGGCGCCATGTGCCACGCCTATAGCCGGAACAATCCTATATCAGGTGCGATATGATAGCATGCTATTTCTATAGGCTATTTGCATGACAATCTCTTGTCTCTTGCCACGTTTCCCCACTCACTTACCCACAGTTTCTGAACGTGGTGCCATGCATGGTTGTCCCATGTCTTGCTCATCTCATCTGTAAATTCCGATATAGCCTGTCTTCTTTTGCCTGAGACAGTTTTTTCGCCCGACCTTAACAACCCTATGCCCTGTGGCAAGGGGTTGCTTTTGTTTCTTCGACTCTCTCCTCAATACAGGACTTCTTTTAATACTTCTTTCTTTCTGGCGTAATCACACCTATCTTCAAAGTCTTTTGGTTCAATTTTTGCTGGCTCTTCTGCGATGCATTTCCCTCAGCCTCGGCTCGACTAAGGTCAATTTTCCTTTTTCGAACCTTTAGATATTTGATAGATGGAAAGCTAGATAAATAGATGATAAATAACTAGAGATTTCTGAGCTCACAGGAAGTTAATGATAGCTTGTTTCTTTTTCTCTTCTTTATCCTACATTTTTCATGTCTTAGCTTAATGGGAAGAATGGGTTTATAGTGTTCTTATCTCTGATGAATTATATAGATGTTGGAATGGACTTTCTATGTTTTAATAGTTTATTGTATTCTATAATCTCCCATGAGTTGGTCGATTTTTTCCAAATGGTTTTGGAATCCTATGAAATACTTCTGGAATTTTGTTATTATTTCTAGACCATGTTCTGATTGTCGCTTAAAAATTGGCCCTTGGTGGTGCATTTTTGAGGTCTGTTGTTGTTGTATCATTTGCCCCGGGGTATCCTCGTAATTTCATCCATCTCCTTCACTGTGGATGAGATTTCTGCTTGCCGAACTGGTTTTTCCGACCATTTTCTGGCTTTGCGGTTTGATGTAGCTTCTGTATCTATCTTTACTCCTACCTCATCCTTTCTTCCTACTCTCGGCCTCGTTAGGCGCTTTCCTTAAATGGGCCTTTAATCCTCTAGAGTCTCTCGTACTCATAAGTACCGACAGCCATCTCCTCCTTTTTGACTATTTTTGGCCTGTTTTACACATCCTTAGCTCTTTCTATAAACACCTGGAGATTGTTGTCTGGCCTTTTATCCCCCATAATGTACGAGGTGTACTTTCTCCATACTTTGGGATGAGGACTATATCCCAAGGTGGTTATAAAATCTAGTATTTTTGAAATATCTGTCCTTTTCCTTGTGCCTCATTTACTCCAATATCTGAGGCCCCTGTGGGTAGGAGGATTTCCTCTGACTGATTTGATGGAGTTGCTCCATGTGGAATCTGACTCGGCAGATTTAGTAAAAGCTGCCATGGAGGAAAAAGCATTGCACTTTGGTACAGTTAAGTCATCCTGCTGGTACTCCAAGCTGGTAGCCCACTTGCAAATTTCTCAACAGGTTTCCGAACAGGATGTTGTTCCTCCCTCTTCTCCCTGCAGGAAATCTGACCAGAGACCTGCTAAGATCACCCCTTCCCCTGCTACTATATGTTTAGATGGGATCATGCTGAAGGACCGTGTTGAAATTTTACAATCCCACGCGCTTATTGAGAAATGGCACTTTCCCGAAATGGACGACATCCAGATTAGGAAATGGCTAGGAACTAAATGGCGGTTGCTCATTGGGTACACCCCTACCATTGTCTGTCTAATGAAAGACTGATACAGCTTTCATTTTTTTAAAGTGAAGGACCTCTATACTGTTTGGAAACTTCTGTGGGTGCATGGACGGAGCTTTCTCACCCTCCATAAATGGTATATAGGATTTGATCCGCTAAGAAACACCCCTCACAACAATTACATTTGGGTCAAACTACCAGCTCTCCCGATTGAACTGTGGACAAGAGAATCTTTAGCATGTATTGGAAATGTTATCGGGAAGTTTGTCTATGTCGACCCTAGATGCCTGGGCGCAAAAGATAAAAGGGTCATCTGGATCCTGGTAGAGAAAGATTATAGTGGTGGCTTTCCGGATCACGTTGATCTATTCTGGGGAACTTTATCTACCTGTCAAAGACTCGACTACTAGGGAGTCCCCTTCAAGTGCTCCCTCTGTCATAAAATGGGACACCTCAAGCACAAATGTTCGAAGCATAAAAATGCAATGATGAGACATAAGAATCACAGGGTGTATCAGAATTCCCAGGTCATGGCTTCTCAGATTGGTTCCGAAGATGATGAAAAGATTTTTTTTAACAAGAGCTCCCCTATTGCAAAGATTTCCCCAGTCCGGCCTGACCATGTTTCCATCTCCCTGAACCGGCAGGGGGAGCCTTTTCTCCATCCTTTCTTCTCGCCCAGAAATCATAAACCTTCCTCCATAAACTTTTTGAGGTCGAATTCGATGGGAGCTTTATTCAACTTGGATGTTAATATCATTTCCTCTCAACCACCTCCTACTGAACCGTCACTGGATATCCCCATTATCTCGCCTTCCCCCATCCCAAAGGAAAACATAAATATTCTCAATATTCCGTCATCCTCTTCTTCCCCTGCTCGATCGGGTCATGCTCCTCATTTACTATCCCCCTCTACCATTGCTCACCATGCCCCGAATGTATCCCATAAATCCTCAAAAGGGAAAGCCCCCTTGATCTCGATTTCTCCCCGTCATCTCCTATCCCATCCCCTACAAACTCACTGAGCAGCGACCTCGATATGCTTCTACAAAGGGAGTCTCTTCGCTTGTTGCCCCTCACCATAAATAAACCACGAATGTCAACTTCCCCTATCATCAGCCCCAATTCGGCAAAAAACAATAGGGGAAGTAGGCATTTAAGGGGGAGAAAGGGAATTTCAAATATTAACTTCATGGATTCCTCCATAGTTGACATCCCCATAGCCAATCTTCCTGAATGCGGGCCTCTTAGAGCAAGCTTGCCCGAAAAGAGTGCAAAATGGTGAACTTTCTTTCGATTAACATAAGGGGTCTTCGAGCTGACCCGAAATTTCTAGCTCTAAAGGATTTATTTTTGTCTTCTTCTTACAGGATGATCTTAATACACGAGACTATGCATGACAGATAGGACACTATCTCTTTTTTTAGGTGCATGCTGCCAACCTGGTATATGGCGGCTACAGAGGCGGCAGGTCTCTCTAGAGGCTTGGCGGTCTTATGGGACCCGAGATGGATTTCTGCAACCACGTTCCGATGCCTAGGGGGAATCTTGGTAATCGCTAAACAGAGGGGCTGTGCAGACTGTTATGACATATTAAATGTATATGCACCCTATAAAGAGAGAGCTACATATTGGAATGCTTTCCTTTCATCACGTATTATGGAGATCGAGACACTTATCATTGTAGGTGATCTTAACTGCACTATGGGACCTGATGAGGTTTGGGGAAGGGGGAAAAAGGCAGACCTGGTTGGCGAAAAAATTAGATAAGCGATGTTGCAATATAACTTTGTAGACGTGTGTCCAAAGTCCTTATCTCCCACATGGGACAACGAAAGGTCGAGAGAAGCTTACATAGCAAAAATATTGGACAGGTTCATTATGCATGCAAATTTAATGGGAAAATATGGCATCCTGAACTCCCATACCCTCCCTGTTTTTATTTCTGATCACCAGCCTATTTCACTGCAATGTTATGAAAAACAATCACAAATGAACTATCCCTTCAAATTCAATAGGATTTGGTTTGAAGATGAAGCTTTCAATAGCATTATCCGTGAATCTTGGCATTCCAATGACGTGAATTCTAGAAGCACCCTGTCGGAAAAATTGATTGTTAAGATGGAATGTCTAAGGGCAAAAGTTAAAGAATGGTAGTTTCAAAAAAAACAATCCAATCATTTGGAACTACAAGAAATCAAAAAAGAATTAGAATGAATTACAAAAAGTATGTCAGCCCACCCCCTGTCATGGAGTGCTCGTGCTCAGCTGTGTGAATTGGAGAAAAAAAACAGCAGTTGTTATCCATTGAAGAAAGGACTTGGTGCTTAAAGAGCCAAGCCACTTGGCTAAAGGAAGGTGAAAAAAACACTAAGTTCTTCCACCATTTTGCAAACAAAAGGAGAGCTACCAATTCTATATGGAACATCAAATGCAAGGATGGAAGAACAATGCATGCACAGGAGGAGATATCTAAAGAAGCAGTAAAACACTTTCAAATGGCATATAAAAAGGAGGACACCAGAGAGATAAATGACATTATGTGGGGCATCGAACCTTTTCCTGTTATGTTCGACGAAGAAGATAATGAAAGAATTTTTGCAGCTGTAACGAAGGATGACTTATTAACTATCATGAAATCATTCAAAAAAGACAAATGCCCTGGTCCTAATGTTTGGACCATTGATATTTTCATACATTTCTTTGATATGATGAAAAATGAAATATTAGGAATGGTGGAAGAAACCAGAAAAAGCGACAAGATTAACCATATCATTACTTCTACCTATATAGCATTGATCCCAAAAAAGAGACTCTTTATCATTTGCAGATTATAGGCCTATATCTCTATGCAATACTATCTATAAAATCATCTCAAAAGTAATTGCAGAAAGAATCCGTGGGAAGCTCTCTCTTTATCTCTCAAAGGAACAGCATGGTTTTCTGAATGGCAGGAACATTTTAGATGCGGTGGCTATAGCTCAAGAAGCCCTTCACTCTATGCACACAAAAAAGGTAGCAGCGACCATCCTCAAAATAGATCTCAGGAAAGCCTACGACTGCATAGATTAGAGCTACCTGAGGTGTCTTCTCATAAAGATCGAGCTAAATGATCAATGTACAAAATGGATAATGGCATGTGTGGAAGGAGTAAACTTTTCCATTCTTATAAATGGATGTCCCTCTACTTTCTTCTCGGCTAAAAGAGGTCTTCGTCAGAGTTGCTCCCTATCCCCCCCGTTATTCATATTAGTTATGGATACTCTAAGTCTTCATCTAAAAAAGGTTGTGGATATGGGGAGCATTGGCCCGCTTTATGTAACCAAGGGATGATATTTCTCTCATAACCTTTTTGTGGACGATATCCTACTTTTTGCTATGCTCTGTAGACAATATTGGATTATTTTGCACGAGCTATTAAATTCCTTCCAAAGAGCAACAGGGTTATGTATAAATGAATGAAAATCTTCATTTCATTACGAGAATGTGAATATGAATGATATGGAATACATTTCTCAGTTGTACAGATTTCAGGCTGTTTCTATCAAGGAGGGTATGAAATATCTTGGTTTCCAACTAAAGCCCTTGGCATATTCCATATCCGACTGGTCATGGATCATCAATAAATTTTATAATCTGATATCGAGATGGGAATATAGATGTTTATCTTTGGCGGGCAGGATGAAACTCTACCAAACTGTTCTTACCCAATTATCAGTCTATTGGGCGCACCTATATTATTTACCTTCTACTATCATAAAAAAATTAAACAATTTGATGGCCAACTTCATCTGGGGAGGAAGTAAAGAAAAGAGAAAATATCATCTCACAAATCTAAAAAACATATCCCTCCCAAAGAAAATGGGGGGTTGGGGCATCATGCATCTTCGCAGTTTCGGTATGGCACTTCTTTGTAAATCTCTGTGGAGAGCTGTTTTTGGAGACAGCCTGTGGAGTATTGCTATGAAAATAAAGTATCTCGGGAACAAAGACATCTCATTTTGGTACAGGAACAGATTGCTTGGCCCATGCCAAGGTTCGGCCATTTGGAGAAGCTTTAAAAAGGTATCTCAATTCTTCCTTAAGAGACTGATATGGAAATTACAATCTGGCAACAACATTTTAATTGGCTTCGATCCTATCTTGGGAGTACAAACAGAATCCCCTTTCCCTCAACAACTTCTTAGGTCCCTACATCAGAAAGGCCTGTTCTATTGGGCACAAGTCTTACATGGATGGCAAGGAACAATACCTATTTGGAAATTGGCCATAGAGCTGGGCCTTGATGAAACTCTAATTGAAATATGGGATAAGACTTTATGGGATATGAAACTCACAGGATTTTACAAAACAGAGAAAAATGACAGCATTGTCCTGTAGATAAAGGAAGGAAAGTCAAATGTACTAGTCAAGGATATATACCTCTCCATGATTGAAAATTTTATGGATGCCTCCCGGAGAATATTTCCCAAGTCCTTTTGGAAAACTGGTGTTCCACTCAAGATCACTCTATTTGCATGGCTAGTATTTCATGATAGAAATCTCACTTGGAATAATTTGTAGAAAAGGAACTGGCACAGGCCAGCCATATGCTCAATTTGTTATGCTGAAGCAGAAGACAATTTTCATATTTTTCTCAACTGTCATAACACATGGATTCTATGGAATCGGCTGGAAACACATTTCGGCTTTGCTGTCACTCCACACTCCTCTATAATGGATGCTGTCAAATGGTGGAGTTCCCAAAAAATCGAATGGAGACCTATCCCACTTTTAGTTTTCTGGTTTGTCTGGAAGTGGAGGAACAAAAGAATTTTTGAAAATGGAAAGGAGGATTTTGGGCACTTATATGACAAAATTATTCCATTTTATCAAACAATCCTTCCATATTTTCCACATCAAACACAATCTCAACATATTTTGGCAACAGTCCAGCTCTCCAACCCTCGGGCACACTTCGATGGAGCATCAAAAGAAGGCTTATGTGGTTGCGGAGTTTATTTATACATTGCAAAGGATCTGCAGTACTATATCTATTGGAATGGTAGGCTAGGAACGAACAACAAAGCTGAGGCAATGGCTCTCCATGGACTTCTCATCTTCTGCACCTTTTTGGAGATTGGCTCAATACATATTTATGGTGACTCAAAATTCATTATAGAGCACGTCATTGGAAAACATCCTATAAAAAATGACTCTTTCATGGGATGGATGAACAGAATCGCAGCTCTTTGGATACCTTCTCGCTTCCCTATATCACACATCAAGCGCTTGCAAAATGAGGAGGCGGATAAACTTTCAAAAAAAGGTTTGCAATCCTCACGAGGTATGTGGCATCTGAGCATCTCTGTTGATTCCATTACATACTATCCACATCCCTTCATAATGCCTGGCATATAGAGTCGACAGAACTCGTATGCTTCGTTTTCCCGACAAAATATCTAGTCCATGGGAAACTATTTTGCTATTTTTCTATTGTTTATATCACTGATGGGTCTCCAGCAAGCAGATATGACCAATCTACAGAAAATTAGTATACTCGGGAAAAAAACAATCTGGTTCTTATTTCTTTTATTTTTTGCTATCTCGGTGGCAAAACACCAACTGGAATGACTATATACTCAGTCTACAGTATGTACAGCTTAAATTTTTGACATATATAATATATATAGAGCTTTTTCTCCTGAAAAAACTATTGAATTATTTAGGCCCCACTGCCACAATCGAACAAACCTCATTTTCACACTTTCTTTCCCATCATAGCTTTTAGTACATATATTCATGATTTCTTCACAAGGGGAGAATCACTATACGCCGCATTTATAAAAATACCCACTTTCTTGTGGACTCCCATACATCAGCGCATCCTTTTTTCCGGATCTACCTTTATTCAATTCATACTCCCCCACGGCGCATAATTTCTCTTCATTTTCTTCCCATACCGAATTTTCTCTCCATTTCTTTTATATATCATAATGACAACTTAGTAGCACTTTCCACGTACAACTGAGTTACATAACTGTTGTATTAAAAATAAATAAAAAATAAAAAATAAATATATATATAAAGAGCATAATCAATCCTCAAATTCCAATCACAACATAAAAATCTAACTCTTCTTTTCAATAATTAATGGATGGACCGTAATAAAAAATTGGTTATATTTAATGGACAACTTGACCATCAAAATCCCCTCCCCGCCTCACAACTTCTCACCAAATATTTTTTTCCTAGAACTCCAATTCATATCGCATAATTAGGAATTTTTTATTCATAATCATAATTAAGAGTTTTTTAATAATTATTTTATATAGATAAAATTGTGTTTTTTAATGGAATTGTTTTTAGTGAGATTTTTTGGATTTTTTGGTGTTAGAAGAATACGGTAGAAAAATTTGAGGTGAAATTTTGATTTGTGTTATTTAAATTGGTTTTTTGATGTATATATAGATTCAGCGCCATGAAAAACCCTTAGGACACTTCGATTTGTACAGGGTTATCCATCGAACTTGTGATTTCAATAAATTCTTGCCAGATTTTAAAGAAATTAGACCAAAAAAACTATCAGAGAAACTTCCAAAAAATCTCACTAAAAATAATTAATTTTTAAATTACATAAATAACATCCTTGAATTTTTTATATATATTATATATATATATATAATAAAACCAATTCACTTTATTATAATTACATCTTTAATATAAATATTTTAATATAATATATAATTTAAGAAAAAAAAAAAAAAAAAAAAAAAAAAAATCACAAAAATCTAACCATACACTCAATAATTATCAACCACTTATTTTGTATCCACTTATACAAATCAGGCCATGCTGAAATTAACTTTAAATATTCCACTATTAAATTCTTACGTCTCCATTGCCTATTTAAAATAATTTTCACTTTCTTTCGTCTCACTATTTTCCTAGTTAATGCATTTTATAAAAAAATTGAATATTCAATTATTAAATTCTTACGTCCCACTCCCTAAATAATTTCCTACACTCACAATTTTCCTAGTTAATATATTTTATGATTTCTTCACATGGGAGAATCGTTATTTCCAGATGCAGTAAAAGTAAAAATAGGTACATTTTTTTATAGATGAGGAATGACCCGTTATAGAGTTTTGTGAACCCAACGTTTCTGACTACCAAGTGAGTCCATAAATTTATTATGTTATAATTGTGATAATTAATTATAATTAACTTACAAATTTATTATGTTATAATTAATTATAATTAACTTACACTAATTAATTTCTTATATCCTAAAAATCTTTTACTTCTTTTTCCCACAAAATATAATTTTTTACACTTTTTTTCATTTTAACAATTTTCTTGGATTAACAAGTAGGAATAATTATTATATATTGGATCTTAAGATGTTGAATATGGATGAAAATGAATTAAATATTTAGAAAATGAAGAAAAAAACTGTTAGGGTTGTTTGAGTAAAATTGACTCAGTCAGGGAATCAATGGTTTTAGGCTCCATGTAAATGGGCATCCATGGTTTTCCCCGTGGTATTAATGTTTGATATAGTCTATATATAGGTCAATAAACTCCGTGATTATTCTCTAGGTGCTACGTGATCCAATTCTTTTCAAATTAATATAAAAGAAGATTTCATTAAAATAAATTTAACTCAATAATTGTTAACAATGGTTAACCCATAATAATAGTGTTTTTAGGAGAAAATATCTAATTATACAGAAACATTTAATTTGTTAATTCAAATTAAGTTTTCATCCTAAAGAGATAAAAAAATATAAACATAAAAGAATGTCCATACTTTGAAAACAACAAAAAAATAAAATAAGATAATGCCTATGTGATGATACATTGTCTTATAGATGAAAAATAAAACATATTACACTATTGAAAGCAACAAAAAAATAAAATAAGATAATGACCATGTGTTGATACATTGCCCTCTAAATAAAAAATAAGACATATTACATCATAAAGATTTGAGTACTTCACCTAGCTAATAGACTTTGCCAATACAAAAAATTATATAATTATATTAAAGATGCTTCATAACACCACAAGTTGAAACATTGAAATAAAAGAACATCAACATTATAAATATAATTTAATACATTTTTTTTATTTCATGGATAGTATAAAGTCTCAATTAACTCAAAGAAATCATGAAATATACTCAAAAGAAAAGCATAATCAGTTGAAAGTCATGAAATGAAGGAAAGTGTGAAAAAGCCGAGTGTCCTATTGTGGAAATAGGGAGTGGGGCTTAAGAATTTAACACTTGTAATGATGTCCTTTGTGGTGTGTTTTAGGTAGTTGGATGGAAAACAACAATAGAATTTTAAAATAATTAATATGATCGATCCATTATTGAGAATGATAATTGGATTCTTGGGTGTTTTATTTATAATTTTAATTAATTTTTTTTTGAAGATGGATTCAGTTTTTTTTTCATTTTCAATATTAATAATAATTTATAATATAAATTATATTTTTAATAGGTTGAGTGATAAGTTTAAATTGTTAAGATATTTTTTTTATTTTTTTGGGTGATATTTTTGGTTTAGTTTAGTCCTAAAATTTTTGATTTCTTTTTTTGGAATAATAGTCTAAACTTTGTCTCAAGATTTTTAAGGGTGGTGAATCTATTTATACTTCCAAAAACCTTTTTAAATAATAAAAATTTATAACCTTATTAAAATTTATATAATCAAAATTACATCAAACTCTTAAACCATTACCATTACTATGTTTAAATCCATAACATAATTACATTTAATTAAAGACAATTGGACCTATATCACACGTAAAATGAAAATGTGAAACTGGGTTATAGGAAGAAAATTTGAAGAAATTCAGGATTGAAAATGACTTATACTAAGAAAGTGTGAAAAAATCTTTGATGGTGGGGTATAAATTGAATATAAGAAATATGACCAAAAAATATTTATGCCTACTCACTGACAAGAATGTTCATATTTTTACTTTTAGGCCATCTGAAAATGTGAAGAAATTTTTGAATGTGGGTATGAATTGAATAAAAAAAAGTGTTATCCCTAGTTCGGGACAAGGATGTACATATTTTTACTTTTACCGCATCGGAAAATAACGATTCTCTCATATGAAGAAATTATAAAATGTATTAAATAGGAAAATGAGCAGGAAAATTGTGAGAGTAAAGAAAGTGTGAGAAAATATTTTGAATATGGAGTGGGGACGTAAGAATTTAACAAGTGCTATCTAATAATTAGTACCTGTTCAGTTTAGGGAGATTGAAATTTACATTGTTGAAAGATAAAACTGTAATGAAACCATATAACTTTATTTAATGATAAGTAAGTTAGAGAATTAATTTTTTAGCAACAAATAAACTTTTATATCTATCAATTCAATTTTTGGGAAAAAATAATATATCTATGAACATTGAAATTATGACAATGTAGGTGAGTTTGTTTTGTGCACAATGCTGTAATTAATATAATGAAACAAAATCAAAGTCTTATAAATTTTTGATAAGATTCTAAATTTATTAATTTTTAATTATTTAGAAATAAAATTAAGTAATAATTAAAAAATAGCAAAACGATGTATTATTGAAATAGTTTATATTTTTAATTTGAAATTATCATAATTATTTAAATAATTCTAATACAATAATATTGAAAAAGCCTCAAAAACACTTTCATTTATTGATTTTAAAATTAAAAATTATTTTATTATTTTAATTATAAATTTAAATTAATAAAAATCTTCATATATTCCAATTAATTAAAAAAATATTATTTTAGAAACTAAGTAACAAATATAATGTAATAATCAAATGTAATTGGGCTAAGATAAATAAAAGATAAACAATTATAGTGGTGGAAGCAGGCCTACACCGTGACCGAGGTGTGTGTATAATGTGCTTCTCTCTTAAAAAATTGGAAGGATTAAATAATTGAATCGTCTTGTAGAACTTATGTTGAGAGCTAAGCCGTATATCGGACCTAAAATGACCTATTTTGAGAGAAATTTCAAGAGAATAGATTTATTGTCACATGACACGGAGTTGCATGCCCTATATTGCACAAAAATGATTTGGCAGGGTTATTTTGGATAATTTATGTCCTTAAACGTGGAGAGTATAGAAATAGTGGCAAGATTTGTTGAATTGTTCATTCTAAATTTTCAATACCAATACCATAAGTTTTTGGATTCCAAATTCTGCACTATTTTTGTGCCAAAGGAATTGGTTTTCAGCTTTGGGTTTTGATTTAGTGATTTAGCATAAGAGTTGAATGAGCATGTGCTACTTCAATAGGCTTTCAGTATGTTTGACAATGGCTGCACATTCAAACCAGGCACACACATAACCAAGATATCAAATGACTGACAATATGTAAAGAATTGAGCAATTCCAAGTAGACATATGACAAAATCAAAACAAACCCAAAAAAATAAATAAATTAGACAATTTTGAAACTACAGATTCAAAATGTAAACCTTGATCTGAAGATATTGAATAGTATTGTCAATGGACTATGTGCATTAAGCAATAACCATAAAACACCAAACTTTGTTTTCTTCCTTTGTGGATCTGTAACTTTCAATTTTTCACAGAACCCTTGAATTTGCCCAATAAGAATGGTGATTTGGAGGGAAACTAAATCCATATCTTCCACTTCCACTTAGCCTAATATTTTTATTATAAAACCAAATAAATAAAAGAAAAAGTAACCCAAACAAAAAGAATCAGTGATAATTAGATATATATATTTAATTTCATTTATATGAAAGTCCATATTGTAATATTAAAATTTCACATTCACCTTTGAATGAATTATTTTTTTTATATTGATATGGATTTTATATATTTTGTTTTAATATTAAAAATTAGCAAAATTTCTAATAAGATTTATTAAATCACAAATCATTTATAAAATCAGGATTAATATTGATTTTTTTTTTTAGTTTTTTAACAATTTTTTTTTTTAAATCATAAAAAATTATAAGCTTTCTTATT